>JAQIWG010004874.1:0-15351 GCA_034695025.1 Chamaedrilus cognettii | reverse complement strand
AGACGTCTTTTCAAAGGCTGTGACTTCCTTCGGCGTCTCAAGATTCTGATCCTCAGAATCCAATAGCTGGGTTGACAATGATGACGTCACAGAAATGGACTCGCCTTCGCTTTGTGCGTTTGAAGTTGGGCTCGGTTCAAAATTAGCACGAGATACAGTTGGAAGAAGTGCTGATTCCATATGAACAGCACCAGTAGAGTTGACCTGATCATCCAAGATGCTGTGATCAATGGATATGTCATCTTCGTTTGCTTCTGTGTGAATATGATCAAAAAACGTAGCATACGGCGTTATTTCTTTAGCACTCAGATCTGATGCAAGATCGCAGGATTTCGGGGTCGAAAGAGTTTTTCGCGGGGTCGCTGGAATCGGTTCATACCATTCGCTTTGGCTCGGTGTGCTTTGCACACGTATGACCGGAACCTTGGCATCTGAGCTGGAGACTCTCGACATATTTCTTGATTCGTCCACTACACTTTCTGAGCTTTCTTTATCACCAAAAGCACTGCTGACCCCTTTGCGACCACACAGCTCCGCGTAGTTTATAGAATAACCCCTATTTACAAAACTAACCGGTTTCTGCGCGTTATTCGCCGGCGCCTCGCCTGCCGATCTCGCCGCTAAGCCTGGTGACGTCGCTCTGACGTCACGACCCGATGACGTCACGCCGACATTCTTTGGAGAAACGAGTCTGGCTTCGTAGCCAAACGACTTCAACCCCGGTGCAGTTGACGTGTCGTTGAACCATGGGCTGTTGCTATCCATGCTCGTCAGTACGGGGCTGCGTAGAACACCCGGGGACGGCGGCAGGCGCTTCTCCACGCGTGCTTTCATTAGCGCCTCCTCCCTGCTTTCTTTCGCGACGTCATCCTTCCCGAACGCGCTGGACAACAGCGGATAGATGCTGTCGTCCACCACGGATGACCGCTTCGACAGCTCAAGCGTTGACGGTGGGACACCGCTGTATCTTCGCTGTGGAGCAGCAGCATTTCTAGCATTAGCAGCAGCACTAGCAGCAGCATGCCCAGCAGAATTCCCAAACGACCGAGGGGGCGCTAGTGTCTCTTCTCGCGTCACGGTTTGCTCCGCTGGAGTTTTCACCGCAGGCGTGATAAACTGCCCGGGTCGCATGGAGTAGCATGTAGAAATGCTGCTTCGACGCTGAGTTTGTGATTGCGAAGGGGGGGCGAGGGTATTCGACCCGATCGTGTTCAGCCCGGTCCCGAGAAAGGCGAGGGAGTTGCCGATAACCGGCTGATACACAGCGCTGACCCGTCGGGCGTCCTTGGGCTGGAGGGCCCTCGGGAGCGGCCGGCCCCCCGTGATGGTGGGTAAGTCGCTGCTGGAGCCAGCCTTCAAATCAAATCAAATTTCGTAATTATGAACACCACAGCATACACAGCAAGTTATGAAACCACGGAGTCGTATTCGCAATCTGGACAAACAGGCTCTGGGTGCTGCACACTCCAGACGCGCTTACGTTGTCCAGGCTCTGCACATGTCATTTTTGAAGCTTTGACACAATACAAAGCAGATCGATGTTGAGAAATGACACATAACAGTTCCTAAAATGCTCGTTGCGGTATAAAACACATTAATAGCAAGTTAAAACCTCCAGCATATAAATTCACCGTTCAGTGTTTCATATCAATCAATCAATAACAGATCACCAACCAATAACACAAAATATACAAGTGCCATACGTTAATAACAGTTTAGGATTTTATTTTCAACAAGTCATCAAGACATTCGAGTTAGGGCCGGGAAGGATACGAATGAAGTCTAACTGAAAACAGATAAAAATTACCAACCTTAGAGCCGCCCATGGACTCGGCGGCGAGCTTCGACATGGAAAGAGACTGATTGACGCGACCGAGGCCTTGTGGACCGCCGGCTAAGTTCTCGCGACGTTTTCTATCGTTGTCATCGGTAGTTATATATCTGCGGCCTGATATCACCACGGGAGCTGTGTAGCCTCCAGAGGTCTCGGGGCTGATGGTTAAAGCAGGATTTGTACTTCGGCTGATGGGCTGAATGCGAATCTCATTGTTAGACCGGAATCTCGATGATGGGTTGACTTCTACGTCGTCGCTTTGTGAGTAGGAAAAAGAGTTGGTGCCGCTGATTGCTGGATCAGCCATCTCGGTGGTTAATTTTGGTGCCAGTTACGAGTTGGCAAAATGTTTATAAACAGCAGAGTAATCGAGTGGATGTTGGTTCAAACTAGGTTCCAATGTAAATGTGTCAATGGCACAGCGTCTGGAGTGAATGCTGGCGCACAATGTCTAGTGAACTAGTCGCTTCCTGTGGAACAACACGAAGTAGCTATATATAGGCTCTGGTCGATTTACAGACCAGAAAGTATAAACGCAAACTGATGACAGCTATTCAAAGCAATCCAATAAAATTCAGAATGCCAATTAAGTTAACTTTTAAGTTCAAGATTACCAAAATAATGACGGTTAGAATTAAATAAACGGCTGAGTTCAGTGAGTTCGTAATGAGGTTGATTAGGCTCTGTTCAATTTGCTCGGCAGAAGAGTGCACTGAGCTCTAGTCTCTATAATTATATCTAAAGATCTAAACTTCTTGAGTTAATGAAATAGCCGCGCATTCATAATAATACAAAATTATTGTTCTTGGCGTCGAAATCAAATCTTTCGCAATAAAACAAATCTATGTTTTACCGTTCTAACTTACAGCTGCCGAGTTCTGTTCAGTTCTACACTGCAGTATGCCTATGCCTACAATGTGGCATGCAAGCCGTAGTAAGCTACATAGCCTACAGGTTAAAAGTACAATGTGGGTCAACAAAAAGCGAAGCATCTCTCGTGCTTTTGTATTGCGTCATGAATTCCTTCAAGTGTCATTAAATTCGCATCAGATGTCAACAGTACGTTTGTGTTAGTTGTGTATGCATGTAAGCCTATTATAGTGTAGGCATAATACTAATAATCATTATGCTCACAAGTATTTTGTCCTCTACAGTCCACATGTAGGCTATTCATGGAAAGTTTAGCTACGTATCCTAACCTATGCGCGTAGCCTAGATGTGCTAAAAGTGCTCATGTTTTGAGCCCACCGTACACGAGCTGTTTAGACATCGAGCGAGTCATCACGCGACAAGCATACATGTAGGTATATATAGTCTGTACTCTGTGCTCAATTTTTGACGAATGATTCAGACGCCTCAATGAAGGCACAGTTGTTGTTCGCGCACGAATCTAAGGCTATTGTAGCCAATGCTTAAGTTGCTAGTCCTTCAGCACTCAACCTAAGTCAACTTCCGTGCAGTTTTGTAGCTTGACGAAGTTTAACCTGAAAGTTGGCCTATCATTCTGGCATATACACATGCTGTAGCTTGTAGGAATGCAATGTAGCTTATAGCCTACGTCCGTGTTTTGTTACTTTTCCTGGTTAGGCTATTCGAGATTGCTAGGTTAAACTGGTAGCCTGTAGCTTATAGTCCTTAGAGAAATTTAAAATGCTTGAGTCGAGAAGCAATATCATGCAAAACGATTTTAAAAGAATGATTCTAAGATTGGGTTAACGTTATGTTGCGTTTTATGTAGGCCTGTAGCCTCGTGTAAAAAAAGCGAAGCAATATTATTGAGAACAACAGCGGTGTGCAGTAGTAAATCATGCTTATAAATTCAGAAGTTTAGCCAATTAGCCTTAACATTTTTCTAACGAGTCCCCGCGGCAACCTAAGAGGTGTCAATTGATTTCCGCACGACCAAACTCGCACTATCTGTTTTCACGAGCAATAGTGACTGTATGACATTGTATGCCTTTCGGGGGAAACGGCCGTTTGAAAAAATCCGGCATTTCATTGTTGGTCACGTCCACGCAGTAGTAGCGCTCATCGACTTCTAAATCTCGGGGGTCACAAAAATAACGCTAGAGAACCTCTGAAAGCCGGGCATAGTGAGCGTTAAAGTGGTATAGAGTAGAGAATGGCAGAAGTTTTTCTTCTTAAGCAGTTTAAATCGGGAACGACGCAAGGCGATGCTTTGCTTTCGTCTACGAAATAATGCGTGAACAGTGTTCTGTCAAATGGCAGGTCTTGAAACAGGCAGGCCTGAACACGAGACGTCAAATTAATCTCGAAGACATTATTTCACAAACTTGAACAAATTTTCGAGGTGAACGCCTCCTGTCCCCCCGCATCCAATTATTGACACCTAGCCTGTGTGTGCATACTACAGGCATGCAGTGAGACTATACTATGCAGACAACACACTCGTTGAAATTGTGAGTAGGCCTACAGCCTACAATACAACGTACACGTATGCCTACTTCACGCGACGAGTGCAATACGTGATAGTGTAAACTGCAAAAGTGTACTGCTCTCTCCACTACAATTAGGCGACATGCCATTTCGCGACCGGGGGTTGGTTGGTGGAGACGGGGGGAGGGGGGGGGGAGGGTTATCCAAAATACACCAAATCTTTCCGTCATCCTCTCATCGCTGGTTTTGCCCTGCTCAACAGGACTACTGATTAGGCCTATATTAGGCCTATGAACATTGAACGTCGTGAAGTGCGCGTTTTCGCCATTCCACTTGTTTTGTTTCGTTCGATCCAAGTTGTAAATAGTCTGGCGACTCTAATGCAGGCTACAATGTGTGCGCATACCTATGGGCTAAGCGGTACTACGTGCGCATGTATGCACTACGCATGATTTGATGGATGTGTCGATAAGCACAGTTTAGCCGTGTGCATGTCAATAGCCTACAGCCTAATTGTGCGCCTAGGTCTACTCGTCCACATCAGATGGAACGCGTGCGATCAAAGATCTGATTAACCGCATCGTGATAGTACCAAGGCGTGCTTTCTTGCCGAGTGCTATGTACGTAGGCCTGTCGCGAAAAGCGAATTACGACCTACTAGAAGCTCTTATCAATGCGTAACGAATCAAATTGGCGCTGCGTGCTGTGTAAAATAAAAAAATTTCACACCCGTGCCCAAAATATTTCGTGCACTCGTATGAAAATCGCTTTTAAAATGAACGATGCCGCGGGCCCTATTGCATTTTATGGGACATAATTTCGGCAAAAAATTGAGCGAGGAATGAAGCTGGTCTATTACAATAAGTCGTTGCTTAGAAAGAGTATTTGCTCTGTCGTGTACGAATATAACTCATATAATACGCAGCATAATGTATTAATTTTATTCAGAACAGGCAGCTGCTGGTCGATAACAAATTGCTCTCAATCAAATACATGTACATTGATCGAGTTTCATATGGGAACATGATTGAACATGATTGAACATGATGAACAGGAGAGCCAAAAGAGAGTTGATTGAGCCAAAGCCGGTTTAAATTTGTCAAGGAGCGTCCGGGCCCTGGCTACATGTAGGCTACACAAGAGATTCTCAAGACGAACACTAAGGCGTGGGGTCTTTCTGACGAATGGGAAAAAACCGCAACCTATAAAGTTGCGTGGCGAGGAAAGATAAAGTCTGGCGTAGCGCAGTTCGAGGCCATACAGAATCCTAGCGCTGAAAGAAAAGAGAACGCAAAAGAAGGAAAGGCCGAAAGCGCACAGCAACCACCAGCGGACTACATCTGCCCGATCAGCAGCAGACCGCGCAGAGCGGCCATTGGCCTCTTCAGCCATAGAAGAACCCATCAAAGCTACAGTACTGACATCATCGCCGTTCTCACGCCGGACCTGTAAGCTACATAATGTATTTCTGCCGTGTTCAGCAGATGCGCACGGAGAGGGGAAACTGTGATCCAGTAAACTAGCGCTCCCACTGGTCACCCGAGACACTTTAAGTTACCACTGGGTATTTTGCATTGTAGTTTATCTCTTACACGATCCAAGCTCTGACTGTAGAACTAACTCGCTGTCAGTGACCACAGTCAACCATTCAGCAAGAGGCTTGTTACAACTTACAGGAAACGTCGAATACTAGAAGTACTGAAGTGAAACAAACTTCAATATTCTGTCGTCATCTCACCGGTTAAGCAGTGGCATAAACATCATTAGATCTTGTGAAAAGTGAATCTGCAATGACAGTTTGCCAGCTTGGTTGATAAGTTTAGAATTGACCTGCAGCCCAGAGCTTCCCGGGCGAGTTGTAAAAGGCGACTTAGGAGGGGGAAGCGGTTCGGTGCGTGGTAAAGCCGAGGCACAGAACCAGACAGCAATCATAGTCTTCATTATTATATACGGTCCTTAAATTCACAGGGGAAGAAGAATTGAGGCATTTGGTGCTAAAGTGAAGTAACCCGTATTTACAAAATGTTGAGTAAACTGGATTTGAAAATTCTAGATGTTCCTGTAAATTCTGATATTTGTATTTTAAGTACTTATTATCTATGTATTGGACACTTTTCCTACTTAATAATATGAAATTAGATTGATACTGTGCTAAATAATTTCGTTTCTAATTTGGTTGAAAGTGAAAGGGGTAAGAGCTTACTTCACTTTTGCGCAAACATTTTTGCTTACTTCATTTTAGCATGGAACAAAAACTGAAAATCAAGTGCAAACAATGGCCACAATAGCACGGCATTTTATTTCTCTTTCATGCAGAGCAGCAATAACATAGTAATATCATTCATGCATCCGATACTTAAGTTTCAGCGACTAAGTTCATCATCACTGAAGCTTGTTCTGCACCAAATAAATCGACCAGATGCGAAAGAAAGCACTGATCCAGATGACCTTGATGATTGTTATGCATCAGGGTCATTGTCAATGCTTCCTTTCTCATCTGGGTCAGTTGTAATGACAGTGTTGTCTTTTTCATCAGCCTTGATGGACAAGTAAAAGGGATGAAAAATGGGAGGTGTGTACGGAAAAAGTTTCCTGAGATCCGCCACCTTTGCAGGGTTTATTGAACGTTTCTTACGATACAACGGCTCTAAGGGCTTAATGGCAAAATTGCGTCCATTTCTTGCAAAGGACACGATTCTAAACCCAAATTCTGGACACAAAGTCGACTTTGTTTTGAGCTGATATGGATACTGTTTGGACACATTCAATCATTTCGTTGACATCCAACCCACGTTATCGCCATCATCCCACTTTTTTGGAATGACAACGTTTTTCCTGAAGCCTTCTAAAGTTACCGCTTTTGATTGGTCCATTTCCACAACGCAAAAGTTTGTGCTACTTTCTTTTACAAGCTCGCGCCATTTGGATGGCATTCAAACGTTTTGAATAATTTTTTTCTTTTTTTCGATAATGCAAAGTCTCTGTCACATGCATTATATACGTATGACCCGGTTCTAAGAATTTGTGATCTACGGGTTCTAAGCTCATCACTAAGCACAATGTACATCCATGCAAGGGCTATATTCTCATTTCGATTTGGACCATCACAGCAATCTCTATATGCTGTCAGATGACGTAGGCCTACCCCAAAAGGCAACTGCTTGCAGTAATTTATTAAGCAGGAAGGAATTTCAAGGGACCCACGAGAAGCCAAAGTTTCATCCCATATGTGCATGGATGCTTTGCCAGTTACTGTGGAATGAATGCCCAGGTTATAAGTCCAAAGCTACCTCATGTAGAAGATCTTATTGGTTTGAAGGTGAGGGGTAAGCATGGTCTTATATAGGCTAGGTCAAAAGCTATGCAGCATTTGCTAGGATCTTGCTTTGCTGTTGCTGTGTCAAGTTTTAGAGAATCGCTAGCCATTTCTGCTTTCTAAGTTGCAATTCCTTAGTTACTAGCGCCTCAGCTTTTGAATCTGATGGACCATGCAAAATCTTATTTTGCAGAGCATCGCACGTGCTGCAAGTATCTGATGCTGGCTTTTTGAAAAATAGATTATATTACTCGTTTAAAACTTTTCTATAAAAAGAATGTTTTACGAAAGGTTTATTTTCCTCCCCGCATTTCTCTTTATACATGCCGCACATTTTGGAAATGTTCAAATTACCATCCAAATAACTTTTGCATCCAAAATTAATTTTAGGGCAAGGTTTACATTACGCATTTGCCCGCGATCCGCCATTTTGTTTTCACTTACTTCACTACAGCACTAAGTGATTTGCATCATTTTACTTACGTCGCTTTTTCATACACAGGATGGTACCACCTAGCTTCATCTGATCACTTAATTCACTATAGCATATGAAGTGGTCAAAAACGCATCGTGTCGTGTCATAACATTATGTACGGAAAATAAGTAAGTGATGGTTAGTGATATAGTCACTTAACTTCACTTTAGCAATAAGGTCCTTAATTGATGTGCTTTTTGTTTCATAATTTTTGCGGTTGAATCTTATTGATGGATGGATGAAATTGTAAGATGAATGTAAATTGATAGAAAGATGAAGTGATCTAGTTAACACGAATTATATGGAAATTTATTATTGCTTTACGGTAGCCTAGTTATCTAATATTTGTATTCACCTTTGCGAGCGAACCTCGAGTTGGTCAATCGGCGAGTTGAGAGTGACGGTTGTCAGTCTCCTACGCCTAGCGTGACGTCACTCAATCCGCCGATTGAGTCAACTCGAGGTTAACTCGCAAAGGTGAATACAAAGGTAAGAAACTGTCTAGTTTCGTTGATTTTGAGCCATGGTGTAGGAATTCATTGGTTCATGAGTGCATGTCGGCGTCTGAAAACGTCATCCAGGCGTGACTGGTGGCAACTTGGAGCAGGCCCTAATCCTAAACTTTACTGATAGAGCCTAAGCAGCAGTAATCAACACAAGGCGAGCAAAACGTTGTGCGAACAGCGCAGTGAATTTATTGATTGCTTGTATTAGACTACCCTTGAAAAGACAACGTTCTCATACTATCGATCGTCTGGCATTAAACTTGAAACGTTCGAAGTAGGCATAAACGTTTTACCGACTGCCGCACCGGGTATACGTAATGGCGTACGGTAACGTTGATTTGTGGCTCCTACTTCCCTGACGAAACAGATTTATAAGGCTTTTTATTAATTATAGCTGTAAATATGCAATAAAATAAAAACTAACTAAATCTGGAGTTAACAAGATTCCATTACTTCAACTTGACAATTTTTCAGCTAGCAACGTCATTGTCCATAAATGCGCAGGAATGCATGAGATCGATGAAGTTTAGCAAATAAAAAAATTGTAACAAACATATTGTGCCATTGCAACGTAGTCTATTTCAGTTACATTTTATTAATGTGTTATTTTTCAGTTCGTAACAAATATTACTTGAACAACAAAACGTCTGCAAAGTAAAAACAAAATAGGCCGCAAAACATCATGATGCATGGAAAAAATGTACAAGGAAATTCGGTTTGTCATCGTCTTTAACCGCGTGCCATTAACCGGTCCACACAAAAACGTGGATCACACTTTCACACATTACATGCTATTACATTCTATGTGAAACAGCCGATGGATCAAGAAGTAAGGATGAAGGCCTCTTTATGTACCCAGACAAACATTAACACACACGCTATTTTAGCATGTACACACACAGCGTCCGAAATGTGTGAGGTACTGCAACATTGTTTTTTAAATCATCGTATATTTATCATAAATTCTCCATCAAAACTTTCACTGAGAAAGACAGGCACACACTTGTACAAGTTTGACTCTGGCATCACAGACTAATACCCATACCCACTATGGTGAGTTAACTACAAGTTCGCCCAATCGGCGGATTGTGTGACGTCACGCTAAGCAAAGGATATTAACAACGGTCACTTTCAACTAGCCAATTGACCATTGTTTTTTTGTTTTTTTGTAGTTTAGGGATGGGGGGTTGAGGGAGGGGTGTGTAGCACTAGGACTATATACTGTCCGGTTCTGTGCAAGAAAGCCGACACAGAATCGCTCCCCCTTCTTTAATCGCCTTTTACAACGCGCCCGCGCGTCGATTGACCAGCGCGCCATGGTGGGTATAGTTATAAGTGTGTTGCAGATCCTGGTTTAAAATAATTGTTAAATCCATGTGCAAAAATAATCATAAAATATTTGTTCAGTAACAAACGCAACATTATCTGCCAATTGAAACCCTATATTACACAAAGGCCATAATGCAAAAAGGTGTTCGCATGAAAGTGTTGTTCGTAGCCTTATATTCTCTGACCCTTGATATGTCACTGTTCAATACATCCATCCAACACAGTATCCATTTAATACAACGCCCAGCAGTTATACAAGTAATGCATATCGATGTGGCAACAGAAAGCATACCCCCAGCAACAACCAGATTACTGCAAAACATAACATTGCAGCCGCATATTTTCACCGTTCTGCGTCTGAGAAATTTTTCTGCACTTCATTTTCACGTTTTTGCAAACAGCACTGCTTAATATATATTGTGGCTTATGCATCTCTATTTTCGTGCATGTAATTTTAGTGAGTTTTATCGATTCGCGATCGGTCAAAATTACATGCACGCGAAAATTTCATGTTTTGCAGTTATCTGGTCAAGTGTTAAAGATGAAATTCACAAAAGAAGAGACATAATCTGTTAATCCTTCACTAAGTAACGGATTGAATTTCTGAACGATTTTAAAACAATATTTAAACAATTGCTACTCCACTAACCAAAACAAAATTTAGGCTATAATTTTTCTTAAAATCTAAATAATCAAATAATCGGTCGGAAATATGGTCGGATGCCCTTCTTTACGCCAACCAGATTCATCAATTATCCGGCCTGGTAGTTAGCAGCTTAACATGTTTAACACAGTAAAGTAGTTTGTGTTTGCAGCCGTGAACACCATGGTTTCCTAGTTAAGAGCGCTGTGATTTGAACACTAGACTTATTAACCTGTGCCCTAACAACTACACCACAGCGCCTCGCTTCAGACAATACTTTACAAATGAGAAAAGGAATGCTTCACAATGTGCTAACAACAACGCCAGTGGGTCAACTGGCCGGAATGAACACCAAATAAAATACACCAAATAAATAGAACCGACGTCTCACACTCCACAACTATCACAAGTTGAAATTAACCACCATTTGTACAAAAGAGCTCTTGTACCCAAATCAAATTTTATCATACACAACCCAATAAGATTCGTTAACCATGGATTGCAAGTAAGCGTGATCAGATCAAACTATAGTCTGATCAACCGGCGCGCTTGAAACACGGTTAAATATTGAACTCGTGATGGTTCCAGTTTGCTGATTGGTCTGTGAGGGTTATGACCTTGACCTCCATCTCAACGCTCGTTCAAGCAATCCACCACAAATGTCGCCGAGTTATATGTCATCAGGCAGCAGTATGCAGAGATGCAACAGATACTATGACTTGAGCGATTCACCGCTCCCAACCGTTATTGCAGCGAAACCTGACAACACAGAAACAAGGCAATTAAATTCATACATACAGTACCCTCATATTGGTCAATTATTGCACTATGCCCTGTCATTATTATAGTAGTCACTCCTCAAAAGAAAAACTAAGAATTATACGTTTTCTATTCTATTAATAGCAGTGCATATGGATTGTACGTATGGTGCGTATGGCGCGGTGCGTATGGATAGCAAGTATGTTATTGTAATTATGATTGCTACAGTATTAATAGCTGTTAATACACAATATTGTTGGATGTCTTGATTTACACCCCTCTCCCATTATCAATATTGCTATTCTTAATTGAAGTAACTACTATTGATCGATCATAAGATATTTAAAGAATTGCTCAATAATATACGCAGGCCTACAAAAAATTAAGAAATTTGTTAAAAGTCTGTTATGGGACATAAAGCACCGCGTAAAGAAATTATCTCAGAAAACATTACTTAAAGCTTTGCAATTTATAAAATGATTCTTCACATAAACTTCTAAAATTTCTCACGATTTTATAGCAAGTCTACGTTTTCAGTAAAATTTAAAAGTTACCAATCACTAATATAAAAAGTCACAATGAAAAGTTTTTTATTTAAAAACTTATAATTTTCTCAAACGAACCTCTCCCGTTCTCCTCCAGCCCCTTAATCGCCTCATTCTCCCCCCCCACGCCCAGCGCCACCCCCCCGCCCGGTATGCCTACGACCACGACTGCTGCCGCCGCGGCAGCTTTCTCCTCGCGCAGACGAATGAGCGCATAGGAGCACGCACCGATCACCACTAGCAGCACGGAGACCCACCAGAGAGCGCTCTTGGTCTCGGAGTACCAGAGCACTGCAATGATCGTCTGCGCTATGGCCTGCAGCGAGCACGGAGCGGTCACGGAGTAAGTCACAGAGTAAAAGACACAAGTCACAAAGTAAGGATCAATTAGAAAGTAAAGATAAGTCACAAAGTAAAGCCAAGTCACTAGCTTCCGTCAACAACTCAAATCATAACAACGTCATCAAGTAAGCTTGGAAATTATACTTTCTAAAAGGACAAATCATTGACAACATTAACATGCATCACAGTGCAATCTAAATGCTAGAAATCTATATGAATATTTTAGTTTTCACTATAATAATTTCTACACATGCAGTCAGAAGTGCTAAACAAAAGAACGGACAAAAACAGACAAAACAACGTAGCCAGTAAAAGTTCTATTGAAATCACAGAGATCTTGTGAATCATAAAATTTTGCTGCATGTTATTTTAGCAGTTTTGCCTCTCGGAAATTTTACTGCATATAATTTTTGCATTTTTGAGGACTGCTTATGGACTATGCCGCACTATTTTCGCGCACGTCATTTTTGCGAGTTTTGCCAATTCGCAAAATTCGTAAAAATGCATCTGAAAATTTTATGTTTTACAGTATGACCTTTATGACCATGTTCTAAGTGACCTTGCTGTTGGCGCTGACGTGATGTGATGGGCGACGTGACGTTGATCTGCACGTTGCTGATATACACGTGATATATACGTGATAAATACGTGATTTATATGTGATTTACACATTATATATAAGTGATATACACAATACCTTGCTGTTGGCGCTGACGTGATGCGTGATCGGTGACGTGACGTTGATCTGTACATTGCTGATCCAGTTGAGCGCCGTACCCACAGACCCTGTCCCCACTATGAGCGCCCAGAACCATGGGTCCGACAGCTGCGGTATGGCAGCGGCAGCCTGCCAGCAGCACAACATTCACATGTCAGGCCAATAAAAAACCAACATTGTCGCAAGAACAGACAACTATTTAACACTATTATTCCTCTCACCTGCCCAGTAAGCGACTCCAATGCATCCCACCCGCCAAGTGACTAAAGCACCTCTCACCAGATAAACTGCTCAAACGCCTCTCACCTACCCGGTGACCAGTACGACTCACACAAAGCACTCTCACCTGTCGGTGACCAGTACGACAGGCACAAAAAAGACCCCTCACCTGCCCTTAACCAGTACAAAGCCCATTTCACCTGTCCGGTGACCAGTACGACGGGCACAAAAGCGATCGTCGCGACTGCGTTAGTGCACAGCGTGAGAGCGAGTTCGTCGCGCGCTACCACCTCAAGCGCGCTCTTGGTGAAGACGCCCGTCAGCGCAATGAAGATGCTCGACGTCACGCCAAACACCACACCGCGTATCGACAGCGTCCCGATCACCTGACGAGGAACACAACCGCGCAGCAGAACGTCGAAAACAATCAGTTACTGAAAAACTTCACAAAATTTTAAAAGAATCCTAAATTTGTTTTGTTGGTTTTTTCTTCTTGTACATATAATATTAAATCTTTTTCTTAAATTTGAAATGTTTTATTTATTTCAAAATAGCTTCACTGGACATTTGTGGGTAAATTGCAAATCAAAATTGAGATAAGGCATGCGAAAAACACCAAAAATGACAGAAGCAATTTAACGCACACAAAGATATAGACAAAACCCTTTAAAAATTCATGATTTTATACCTGCTTCATTTCATTTTTAAGGAGATTCAGACCTTCTCCTGGTCGATGCCGAGGAAGAATCCGCTGGCGACGAGCGCGCAGCAGAAGACAACAGACCTGGATACAGACTTCTTGAGGATGAGCACGGAGAAAACTACGACAAAAATGATTGTCGTCGAGCGCGCCACCTGATGGGATAGATCATAGCTTGAAAAAAATGACCAGTTTTAATATTTAAAATTTTGGTAAGTTAAAAAATAAATATTATTATTTTTATTTATATGGTTGCACCTTATATGCATGCGATAAAAATGGCAGAAAACGTCAATTAAATTTGCATTCAAATGATAGCGTCATTAAATGCAGTACATCACTTTTTTTTTCAAGAATTATACTTGATGTAGCAGTCACATAATATGCACATGAAAAGAGTTTAATTCACATGTATTTTAGGTTCAGTATCAACGACACCTTCTTCGTTGGGAGTTCATAATGAAATAGTCATATTAAATTTGCTAACAATCAAGGCCAGATTCAACATTTTTCTTTTTTGCGGGCTATGAAATCATATACTATTCGAGAACAAATTTCTAGACATCAATTATAAAACACTTACTATCAAATGATTAAAAAGAGTGTAAAAGACATAGCCCCCAATCCCTATGTCAGCCCCTTTCATAGGGGTTGACATCAATAGGGCTGTACCATGTCTAGTCTATAGTGACATAAAAGGAACAGTAATTCTAATTTTATTCGACATCATCCCACCTGATAGAAGGACACGCCGACAAGCTTGAGGCACATGTTGTTGAACGACAGCATGCAGACAAAGCATGCCGACATGATGAGCACCGGGCGGGCGATAAAATGCTCCGTGGGGGGCAACGCTGCAGAGAGGGGGGCCCCGCGCCGCTGTGCACCCACCGCTTTGAGGCCAAAGGTCAAGGACACAGTGACGATGCACTGGAGCCAAGAAACAAAGAGGGAGATATCGGCCGTCGAACTGCCACCGACGAGATACTTGTTGGCAAAGACCTGGCAGTTTGAAAACAAGTTTAAGTAAATTTAACTAGATATTATTAATTAGTAGATGAATATATTTTCCGCAAACTATCAATATTTAGGCAAATCTAAAAAGATAAGAGCAAATTTCCACTTGATTTTTGGCAACTGTATGATCCAGAATATATATATTTGATCATATTAATTAATAAATTCATACAATTAATATATCTGCCACTGCACTGTATAAATTTCGTAAACATAACATTATCGAGAACAATACACAACCTTGGCTCAGAATTCAGTGTTCCAAAATAGATGGATTATGTTATTGTAACTTAGGCTATAACATAGCATATATAGATATTTATAGACTGTAGACAAATATTTAGACTGTGGGCTTACCTATGTTGAATCTGATGTCTGGCATCATTTTTATTATGCATTTATTCATTTAAATAATGACGTGTGTACAATATAATAAGTGTTCATTTAAATTTTAAACAGTACATCTAAATTTTTGGACCAGCTTCTCATTTGATACTTTTCTTTTTATGCTTGTGTTTCGCTGTGTGTGTATTTGTGCGCTTGTTGATGCT
>JAQIWG010004873.1:0-15355 GCA_034695025.1 Chamaedrilus cognettii | reverse complement strand
AATTTAACCTTGAACGGTTTACTTTGATTTACTTCGATTTTGTCCGGTGGGCTCAAACTTTTGAGCAATACTGTACAATATTAAAAACCATCATGCACCAGCACTTACAATATCAGTAACTACCAACATACCGGAAGGTACAATTTCAGCAACCATCATGCACCGGTGCATAATTTTTGCAGGTCTTTTTACAAAAGTGACCATATGTTAGGAGACATCTCCGTAACGCACAAAGAAAAAAAGATCAAGAGTGCATGCATTCGAAACTAGAAGTGGAGTGGGGTTGTAGTTAAAGCACCGAGCGTAGTAATGATGACTAATACAGTCCGGTTATGTGCGAGAGGGCAACACACAGAACCGCTCCCCCTCTTTAGTCGCCTTTTATGACTCGCCCGGGAGCTCTGGGCTGCAAGACTATTCTTTGTTCCCCGACTTGCTAGGGTAGCGAAACCAGTAAGCTAACATTTAAATAATATTAATTGGTTAACAATGTAAATCAATGAAAGAAAGATAATAAAGAAATAAGATAAATAAGAAAGATATAAAATTTATTCTTAACAGTTAACTAAAATTCAATAAGTTTATACTTAGCAATTTTCTAAATAAATAAAAAATAATTTAAATGAACAAAATCATGTGCTGAACAAAACTAAAAATCATGTTAAATAAAAGGAACGTTGTTTGCAGCAAACAATAAGTTTTTAAGACTTTATCACCATTTTCTTCTTCAGCTCTTTCTTTTTCTCTCGCCGACTCCTCTCCGACTCATACTCACTGCACTCTGTTCAGAACAAAAACCATTTCACAACATTGCACTGCATATATCCATAATTAGTTTTATCACTAAAAATTATTATGTCCCAAATAAAGCAGCAAACTGTTTTCGGTAGTTGTGCTAGCAAAGAATATAAGAACTAAAGCATTGAGAAGATGCTGCAGCTAACCGGAGCGGAGATGTTCACGACTCACACAGGAGCATAAAACTGCAGGGGCACAAAACAAGGCCCCAAAAACAATGCTATTATTCTAATATAATTTAAAATACATTAAGGGTAAAATTGATATTGCTTGCACAATAAAATCAAGAAAGCAACATTTATACAATCACCAATTGGCATTTGCATCGATGTCGTTGTGAACATTGAACCACAAAACAAACTTAGATCAAAAATCCACAAACTGCAACAAAATCATGAGCGAAAAAAATTTCTCATATTATGAATGACATGCAGACTATACAACATCAAGTCAAGACAAGCAGAGGTTTAGCCACATATTTTGTGGTAGTGGGAACCATGCTGTCAAGTATGCTCTCAAATTTTCCCCAGGAGAAACTTTTCCTAAATCCCTGCAGAACTCATGAGCAGGGTGGAGCTAGGAACGGAACCCTTCATCTAGATGAAGACCAGAACTGGTGCGGACAGACTGGTGGAGACAGACATGGTGAGGACCAGGCTAAATCATGGTGAGGACACCCTCGTCCGTGGTGGGAACGTGTCCCCATCGTCCACCCAGACGACTATGCCTCTGACGGTAAGTCACGGCCACTGAATCACCATCCGACATTATCACCCATTGCCAATTGCGCAACTAAAGACGGGGGAGCGGTTCTGTGGCGGCCCTCTTACACAGAACCGGACTGTAATAGTCTTCGTTACTACACATGGTTCTTAAACTACAAACCCTCCCCCCTAGTGCTCTGGGCCCCCCATCCAAAAAGTTGATTTTTGGCCTCTAAAAATAATTTTTAACAAAAACTACCTTTCTTTTCTCCTATGCTAAACTTGTACATTTGTCTGACTAGATAGGGGGGGGGGCCGGGTAATGAGAAAAATTCCCCCAAAGCTTTTAGAACCTACTGAAACCCCAGTGGGCCCCCACTAGCCCTCCAGTGTGTTCCCCCAAAGATCATAACAAAACGTCTCAACAAGACTTTAATATCGCATTAAGACCGGCAGTAGAGAACAGCGCTGACCTGCAAAACTCTTGACTCCATTGCGTCTGAACTTGAGCAGTTCCTTGATTCGGGTCTTTAAC
This sequence comes from Chamaedrilus cognettii, assembly GCA_034695025.1. NCBI lineage: Eukaryota > Metazoa > Annelida > Clitellata > Enchytraeida > Enchytraeidae > Chamaedrilus > Chamaedrilus cognettii. The sequence continues at coordinate 13,318 of JAQIWG010004873.1, read as the reverse complement.
CGCTTCTCCCCTGTGGCATTGAGCACAGTCTGGCTGTGGTAGAGTGATAGAGCACAGTCAGACCGAGTCAGTGAGTAATTGATACTATGTTAAATTTCAAACTGATTACAAACTCCGTTCAATGCTCAAAACTTACTTGATTTGCAGATCGTGATCCTATCAGGAAGCAACGGATAGAAAAAAGTCGAGGACGGGTGTCCAAGGTTGCAAATGGCCTACTCCTGTGTAAGCGGGGAATGCGGCTACAAAACGAGCGTGCGTGTGTATCAGACTTTTGGCTATGCGATTCATAATCATAATCACAGTTGCTTGAAGAGTTTTGATAAGAAATTCTAATGTTTAAATATGATCGTATAAATTCAAATAAATATAATATATAATCCAATAAAAGAAGATGCTCATCTAAATACAATTCAAATTTAAGAGATCTTTTTTTTCTGCAAGTTGACATGACATCAATTCTTGTATAGCTGTGTTTACCAGATCGTTACCTCGTAATCAGTACTTCGTAATTGTCTACAATAGGAGTTACTGGTAAAAAGTATTCTTGAGATGAAAGGGGAATCCTAGCCTAGCTTAGGTTGCATCATCGCCTCGAGAGAAGGCCTGATATGGTCATCGGACTATGAGAAGAATGAATAACCCACTATTTTTATTAAGAAGAGCTCTCTCTTCCCCACAAGCGGAGGGTGACGTTCAGGTACTTCAAAGTGATTTAGATGACATTATGATGAAATCTCCAAGACTCTCCATGACTTTGACAAAAATCTAAGGCTATCTTCACCCACAATCAGCCTCAATATGCCACGCATAAGGCAGGCCGCGATTTGCATTGTATATTTTTTCAATTCCATCAATATAATGCGCAACGAAATATACGTCCAACTGGATTAACTCGCTTGCAAGCGAGCTCGCATGTCCCAGATGGCTTAAAAAATTAGTGTTGAAAATAAAAACTATACTTAGAGACACAATATAGACAAAACATTTACAAACACAAGAAAAACCTATAGACACACCCCTGCAGGCACGACCTGCAGAGACTCCTGCAGGTCCGGGAACAAGAATTGACCTGCAACCCGGAGCTTCCCAGGCAAGTCGTAAAAGGTGACTAAAGAAGGGGGATCGATTCTGTGGTGGCCCTTTTACACAGAACCGAACTGTAATAGTCTTCGTTACTACACACAGTCAAACTAAAATTAATAATTAAAAAAAGACACCCATCATCACAGTGCCCTCTATGAAAAACAGACCCACACGATCAAAAGTCTTCCACTGCCCACAAATAATTATCACTCTGACTCATGAATCTGTGGACAAACCCCATAGGGGCGGCGGTTCTGCTGGCCCAGTTTGGGAGTTTAAGGACCTGCATAGTATATAAGACAATTACAGCCCCGTTCTGTGCGAAGGGCCACGCACAGAACTGCTTCCCCATCTTTAGTCACCTATAACGACTTGTCCGGGGAGCCCTGGGCGGCAAGCCAATTCTTTGTTCCCCGGACTGCAGGTGTCAGGTCTGGATCGGGTCGCGGCCACCACCACCACAACATTTGCAGATCAATTAGATATATAAGCAGCAAGCACGAGCTCAATCAAGCATGAGAAGAAGGGTGGGACTCACGCTGCAGGGCAACAACAGCGCTCTCGTGCTCCAAACATCGCTGAAACCTTGCAATGGCCTTCAACTTCTCTCGTGAGTCCCTTCATCACAGAATTAAAGCATCCATCGATCAGAAGGGTTCAAACTGACACATTCACCTTCCAGGACTCACTAGCTATATACCTGTGCACTATTAACATAAATAATCTAGAAGACCCATGAATAGAGAAAGAATAATTTATAAAATTATTAGATTCGTGCCAACAATAACAGCAACAAGAAACAGATAAGCTATGGACAGATAGTTTTACCTTGTTTGACACATGCACTTTGTGAGATCAAGTTTTCTGGTTGTGCATGAGAAGTCCAAGCCAGAAGTTCTGCCAAGAGCATCTACCGTACTCTTCATCTTACTCGATCTGGAGCACCCTTCTCTCTCTGGAGCACCCTTCTCTCTCTCAGTGTACTTCATTTCATATTATTCTCATTGCATGTTCTTTTCACCTTCTTTGAATGACCATTCTGGTCACCTTCTAGGTTTTTTCTCACCAACTCTAAGTCAACAGATTTCACACCCTATTTGATTCTTGAACTGATTTTTCTTTTAAAAATATATCAGTCAGCACTAAGCCTAGCCGGAACTAGTGTATCAGACAAGACATCAAGATTCAAGACATCCAATGTCTTAAATCTCGTTCAAGGAAAGGCTTGCTTTGGTTCTGGCCAACTATTTGACCTAACCTGAACCATTCCACAATTTCATCTACATGTTGTCTCCAGTGTTTGCAAGTATAGGGGATTTGTAGTTAAAGGACCGTGCGTAGTAACAATGACTATTACAGTCCTGTTCTGTGCATGAGAGTCGCCACAGAATCCCTTCCCCTTCCTTAGTCGCCTTTTACGGCTCACACGGGGAGCTCTGAGCTACAAGCCAATTCTTTGTTCCCCCGATTGCAGGGGGTTTATAAAAGTATACTGATTGGCCTACTTCTCGTCCTTGGACTGTCGTTTCTTGTTGGCTAGGGAGCGTTTGATGCCCGCGGCCGTGGCGCTCTGCATGACGCCGTAGTCCCTCGCCATGCGCTTGCGCCGCTCGCGCTCTTGGACGCGGCACCGGTAGACCTGCACCTGCTGCAGCTTGAACGCTGCATCACACACCGCGCGTCAATCAGCGTGCAGACAACATGCACGGCATCACACACGACATGTGCAGCACCACACAGAGCATTGGCAACATGCGCAGCACCACACAATGCCCTGACAACATGTGCAGCACCATACAGTGCACTGACAACATGCGCAGCAACACACGGAACATGCACAACACCACAGAGTGCACAGCCAACATGCGTATCGCAGCTTGTATCGTCCCACTAGCAGCACAATACACCTTATATGAACAACTTCATATATATTCAATAATGGAAAAAAGTTTCTGCTTCAGAAAGTCAAGCAGTGTACCCTACCGCAGCCTGGGTATTGAATTTATTTGCTTACGGGGTCAAAAATATTTATTGTCCTGATTGTTCTGGAGGCTGCAAAATTTTTGTAAACAGAAATATCCTCAAAATAATAATTTTCATATAGTTAAATTATTTTAAGGATATTTCAGTTTACAAAATTTTTGCAGCCTCCGGAACAGTCAGGACAATAAATATTTTTGACCCCGTAAGCAAATAAATTCAATACCCAGGCTGCGATACAGTACACTGCCTGACTTTCTGAAGCTAGAGCTTTTCTTCATTATTGAATATCCATAAAGTTGTTCATACAAGGTACAGGAACCAATTAAAAATTCTTCGGAGACCGGATCTACTGAATCTACCGTACCAATTGAATAGCACTGCCTCAGACTTTACGTCATGATCACAAACACAACCACAGAAAGCTGTAGCATGGAAGCATTAGCATGTGAATGATTCACAAGAGACTTGCGCTGATTTTGATACGTATATTCTTCATTTCATGGCAGATTTTCTGTTTCTTTACAATCGTGATGCTCGTGATCAGATCCATCGACCAAAAGTTTTGTTTCATGGTGCGAAGAGTTCAAACAATACAGCAGAGAAAACATTTGTTTATCATATCATGCAAAACTGCTGGACTTGCTGTGACCTGGGATAACTAACGTACTAACCTAACCTTTTGTCATCTAATCTGTTAAATTGCTGATGTTCGTGTTTTCATACAGGTTGAAGACTTTTGCGCCTTGATGAGGACTGCTGGAGCTGGGTTTTTATGGCCAGATGCCCTTTCTGACGCCAACCAAATAAATAATTATGTGGCATGGAGTTGACAGTTAGAGACACTTGTATGTTTAACAGCCTTGCTTGAAGGGCAAGTGACGCATGGCTTCCTACTTGCCGGCTCGGGGATTTGAACCCTGGTTCTCTGGATTATCAGTTTGAAGCCTAAACCACTAAACCACAGCGCCTCGCTGTTGTGTCTTGGTGTGTTGCAGCGACCTGGGACATAAATATAATCAGCAGTCTTGACACTACAATGACACAATCTAAGTTCAAATTGCTGTACAAGTACACATAGTATACAAGGTTCAGCGAAATACAAAGAATTAGATGCCCAGTACCTTTATCAACAGCTTCATCATCTTGCGCCCAGGCCAAACCACTGATCAACGTCTCAGCCTCATTGTCGTACTCCTACAAAGACATTCAGAGCGGTTGAGAGGGTTGCAGTTTAAGAACTTGTGTAGTAACAAGGTTGTAGTCCTGATCCGTGCAAGAGAGCCGGCACAGAACAGCTCCCCTTCTTCAGTCACCTTTAACAACTCGCCCGAGGAGCTCAAGGCTGCAAGCCAATGCTTTGTTCCGTGATCTGCAGAGGGCTCAGAGCGATTTACAACAGTATTACCTACTGTTATGCTGATGACAAAATTACATCAACATCGAACTGTGAAGACAATTCTTCGTTCCTCAATATTATTTATCATAATTTTTTGTATTATTTCTTACAAATGTCTTACATATGTCCAACTGTCCACATAATATTACAACGCACATCAGTGTCATACTAGCAATACTACCCATGTGGCAGTGGTTACCTGCCCTGCCTTGGCAGTTCAAGCTAGTCTAGCCAGATCACCCATCTTTACTATTGTGCCAGAGTAGCAAGAGTGTATAGAGTATATTTGTGGACATCGGAGCTAGGTTCGAGAGTAGCAGCTAAAGAGACACACATCATTGATCGCAGAAATGCAGCTACAATTACATTAGCAATTCAGCATGTCCCAGCCTTACTGATTATTGATCGAGATCATTCAAGAACAATGAAAATAAATCTAAACTCAGTAACTTACCATAATAACTAGACTTGCAATAAAACTGCATGAAAATGGTACTAAAATTTTTTCCTTCACCAGTAACAAATTCCCTGACAATTCCCTTCAGGACTTTTCCCTATCCGCTAAATTTCATGACATTTTCAGGATTTACGCATTTTTCGGGTAACTGAGCACTCTGGAAGAACAGTGCCTCATGCTTCAGTAATGATATGTACAGTACAGAACATTCTAGTAGTTTGGTTTGCTTTTTGAGGTTTAAGGACCATGTGTGACAACAAAGACTATTACTCTGGTTCAATGCCTTGAAGCCAAGCAAAGCACCGCTCCCCCCTTCTTCAGTCACATTTTATGACTCGATCGGGGTGCTCTGGTCTGCAGACCTATTGTCTTATTACCACAGTTTGCAGGGATGCCCTATATTAAATTGATGGTCATGTCTTCGGACCCTGCAATATAGGATCCTCAAAATCTTCATCGTTAACATGATATTCAGTACGGTAGTTGACTGAGATGAGAAATAGTGTAAGATAGAGGAGAACTAACCTTGTCAAAGTCGTCCCTGAGGGGCATGTAACCGAGGTCCTGCTGCTCCTGGATGGTCAGATCGGCAGGGGGTTCCGCAGCAGCAGCAGCAGCTGCAGCAGCACCAGCGCTCACGGCGTCACATACACAAGCGGACTATACTTCCTATCACTCATGCTATTAAATACAAATGCGACTAAGAGGATTATCGCGCTATGCTGCGAAGTGCTGTAAGCAGTAACCTAAGCGCCATAGCGTGGGTGCTTAGTTCTCTCAGAGGCGCTTTGATAATGTGAGAAATAGCCAGCTATCATCCACTGCGCATCAGACAGAACCTACTGCCTCGATTGATGACACTTTGCCTGTGTGTTTCTCAGACTCTCTGACACTTTCCAAACATGACACTCACAGAAATCATCAGTTTAATTCAGACAAGGAAATTTTAAAACACTACAGTTGAAAAACTGTGAGCACCGATACGCAAGAAGAGAGGTTCTAGCCAACATAGAACGATGACGCATGAAATTCAGACCTTTTTTGAACGACGTATGATCGTTGGGCTTCTTAGTTGAGTTGATGCTCTTGAAAGTAGCTATTCAAAGGAACATTGATTGAATTGAACACCAATATGGAAGCTCATAAGCCATAAAAATATCAGCTATTTAGCCTATATCTATCATAACAATCACAAACTGTACTCGTAAATACATCAATAAAAATCAGCATTTAGTTCTAATTTAACACACACATTAAAACCATCACAAAACGAACAGCTAGTAAAGTTTGCGCACCATTTACTTAGCAAATTTAGCAAAAATTTCTGGGTACCAAAATATATTTATTGAATTCTGCATTGCTAGTTCGTACGTTCGTAAGATAGAAAAGATAAAAAACTCAAGGCTAAAACGTAAAAATAAAATGTTTAGCTTCCTGGAAGAAAACTGAATAACACATTATTACTACTGCAGGTTCTGGTTAATCTATCTACTTGCTCAAGCCCTTCACGCATCTACTGCGCAATGCGCAACTTCACATCTTAGGAAAAAGATGCATGATAATGGACTTCTTGACGAAGTTATAAATACAGTATACCAATGACATCAATTTGCAGATAACAACACAGACGATGCAATGCACACTAATTTAAGATCATCGTTATAAAATTTCACGTTGAATTCGCAGGATTTGCAGACGTTATGAAGTGAGGAAGTATGGGGAAACATTTTTTTTTAACCACTTTGTATATTCATAACTAACAAGGTAACAATGCAAATGCCCCGTTTGTGATATGCGCGCTTTAGTCATCAATGCTCATTGTGTGTATAAAATATTAAGATGCTGCACGACGATTTACAATAGTAGTAGATTTACAATAATAGATTTACAATGTTGTGACGAATTACAATTCTACATTACAGTAAGTCGCTAAGACAGTACAATAGAAAATGCAATTTTAAAGGTAGTTACATCACGTCTTCAACGTTGGATTTCGACCCATCTTCTCGGAATCAGACGATGAAGATGTGATCCATGATTTTTGCGTATTCATCGTCAGCATGTTCCAAACATCGGGGTTCCGACAACTGTCTTCCCATTAGACGATTGCATGATGATTGTATGGTGGTTCATGAAAAGGCAGCTGGGAATATCTAATGTACAATTTTCGCGCAATCATAGTCGGCATGTTCCAACACGTGTGTTCCCGGAACATCTTTCAGGAACACACGTGTTCAGAACATGGCTGGGAATGCGACGTTGAAGACGTAAAGTAACTCTCTACCTTGAGACTTAACCGAGTGAGGGAAATACAGCCACAGTGCCCCAGCTGTGTACAAGCCGTTCTGCCCCCTACAGGCCGGGGAACAAAGAATTGGCTTGTAGCCCAGAGCTCCCCGGGCAAGTCGTAAAAGGCAACATAACCGACTAGACCGGTACAAACCGACAACCGGATGAGCACAAACAGCCTACATATGTCGTTCCTGGATCGTCAAAAGTAGAAAGCGATCCTCAACGCTTTACAGCATGATGCCCCTATGGTCGACAAGGCCACGAGATAAAAGACAAAGACAAACGTTAAAGACTTACGCGAGCATGAATTGACGTTCGATTTAAATAATTGAAAATCTAGATGACATGATTTATAACATGTTTCATAGTTAACAGGTGCAAAAATCTACCTTTGCCAATGTTTCCCATGATATAGTACGTCTGATAATGATCCCGGCATTCTGAAACAGTCAACAATATGCTACAAATAACATGTCGGCGATCCCACTAATATTCGCATTTCAGTCACTTAATAAATCCAATAGATATGTGATGTCGTACACGTACATGCTGCTTTCTTAAAATATGATGAAGATAGATTATATAATAACTAGTCAATCCCCATTCTCCATCTTTTCAGTGTCAGCACACAAAATACATGCAACTCATGTGCCACTACAAATATCTGTGTTTACAAAATCGAAGCAAAACCTAATTGCTGTAAGCATGTATTTGTTCACTGTCATCATGTTTTGTGTCTTGGTCATGTGTAGTGTGATTCCTATTTCTTACACACGGTGTACATAAATGAGATTATATTATACGTAAAACACACAGCATTGGCCAATGACGATGCAGTCCAGTTAAAATGTGTTGTTTTGTCCAAAAATATTTTTATATTCCTGTATTTTCATGAAATTCCTGTATTTTCATACTTTTTTATTACAGTCAATGCGCAAAATGCAATTTAAAACATACATGCATATATCTGTCATAAAATTTAAAATAACTTAAATATTCCATGCGCTAAAATATCCAATTGACCATGCACCCACAAGGAATAAAATAGAATAAAAATCACATTTAGGCTATAATTAATTAAACATGACTATCAATTAAGAATGAGGCTCAATAAGCTCCAAACTTGAGAGTCAAAAATATTAATATAAGTCATAGTCAGGTTAAATATTCAGTTCTTCTATTTTCTAATATACAGAAGAAATGTTAAAGACTTTAAGGAACTATTATCAATCTTTTTTGGTCCGTCCATCAGCTCTGTGAGTGACGACGAGGCCGAATAAGCTCTCTCCAAGCATCTCTGTCGAACATCGCCCTTATGGCATTGACATGCAATTTTTATCTGCATCCTCCGCTATGTTGTCGATCCATCTTCGTCTTGGTCTCACTTGGCTTCTGGCACTATATACTTTGGTGTGTAGGTAGGGGCAGTCTTTCTTGGCTCATTCTGGAGACGTGTCCAAACCACTTGAGGCGTCTTTCTTGTATTTTTTGCACCAGTGATATTTCTTGTCCAAGTCGTTGCCTAATTGCTTCGTTTCTGATTCTCTGCAGTCTACTATGAATAAACTAAAGCAATCTGTGATATACGGAAAGTTCAAAACTAAAAGTGAAACTAAAGCTAAAAGTGAAACGAATACCTTCTGGAGACTTGGTCTTGAGATGGTTTGAAACATCAACCCTACAAAATTGTTTCATTGGTCAGAAATTTCAAGAATTCTATGATTATATGCATGTAGGGGCTTTTGGACTTTAAGGACCATGTGCAGTAACAAAGACTTTTAATCCAGTTCTGTGCAGAGGGCCACGCACAGACCGCTCTCCCCTTTTTAGTCACCATTCATGAGTTACCCGGGGAGCTCTGCCAATTCTGTGTTTCCGGGCTTGCAGAGGGTGAGTATGTATATGGTTCCACAATTCCATGCAGGCTTTATTTACAGTTGTGATATATTTATTACCTTAAAACACATCAGATATTCAATAATATTCATTAAATTCACACCTCAAAATAATTTAAAATAATCAGAGCACGCAAAAAGCCAAGAGATATATTTAAAAAACTGAAAACTGCCGAGTCTAGTCCATTAAATTTGTAGTTCCCCATTGTCAATTATACCACTGTGCCATTCAACATCCACAATGACACAAAAATTCCTCACCACACTACGGTGATAATTATATTGGGAAATTTTACAGATTATCGCAATGGTGAAGAACTCGTGTATGTTCTCGGTAGCGCCGCCGGTTTGTTATACCTTCTACATGAACCCGAGATCCGATAAACGACTGATGTTGAAGTACGATACTGACATCAATCGTCTCATTGAAAGGACCATAAGATTAACCTTAAATTTAAATCCTCATAGACTACGTCCATTTTTTAAGTTCAAATTCGTCACGCGAATGCAAATATTTGTCGATAGCACGTCATAAATGCCAACAAAACGAGCCAGTGAATCGCACGGAAATACGAAAAAAAACAAGAATCTGGTTGAACATATAGAGTTTGTTGACAGAGTTAGGGTCTCCTCGTACTAAGTATTAACTTGCTGTATCAACTAAGACAGATTATTCACAGAAATCAGATCATCCTGTACACGTTTTTACTGGACTCATTGCCTGGTGTTAAGCCAAATGTGAAAACTTGCAACTCATGCATTGCCTCTTCTGGATTTTAAAAGAGATGAGCTGCAAGGGAAGCCAGTATCTTAACATCGCCAGTGATCTTCACCATGTGCCATGCAAGACAGAGCCGAGTCTGTTGCCCCAAGGCCTCAGTTTCATCAAATAAACTAGCCATCGAGCAAGTACCGGCAGATCTCAACAAGATTGCTTGATGCATGCACCAAGCAATACATTGGCATGTTAGCTTAATTTTTGTTCAACGTTGTTGTAGGAACTCGGTTCCCTCTGCCTGCCCCTTTTTATTGCTTCATGCTAAATGTCAATAGTTGTTTGTCTGCTGCTAAAGTACTGTTTGTAAGCAACAAGATGGTGAAAATAAAAATTGGATATTCATTTTAGTTCGGTGGTAAAACTGTGAGTGACCGACCAGTTGCCGACGCTGTAGAGATCGACTGCCTCCAGCAGCCGCTCCTCCTCACCAGTCGTCCAGCCTCGCGGCAACACACCAAACACCGCCAGACGAGACTCGTCCTACACACAGTCGCCGACACACTTAAGCAATGTGCGATTAATAGCAATACTCATCTGGCACACAGTTTACACACGCATCACGTGTGTGACCAATGATGAGACTCATCCTAAACAACGATCACACATGCAACCAGTATGCACTCAATGATGAGAATCGTCCTACACAGTAAACATACTTCACACTCAGCCAGTATATGATCAATCATGGGGCTCACACTATACACAGAGTGAACACACTCAACCAGTGTGTTATTAATGGTAGAACTCATGCTACACACACTTCACACACTCAACCAGTGTGTGATCAATGGTGCAACTCATGCGACACGTAGTGAGATGGTGCGCCTCATCCACACGCAGTGTGACATAAGTCACTCATAAGTGACATGACACACTCAACTAGCGTGTGATCAATGGCGAGATTCGTCCTACACACACTTGAAACACTCAACTAGTGTATGGTGGGGCTCAATGGTGGGACTCATCCTACACACACTTCACACACTCAACTAGCGTGTGATCAATGGGGAAACTCATTCTAAACACACTTCACACACCCAACTGGCGTGTGATCAATGGGGAAACTCATTCTAAACACACTTCACACACCCAACTAGCGTGTGATCAATGGTGAGACTCGTCTCTAATATCATTACCGAATATTGCTATATTATTATAATCTCTTTGTACTTATCAGTTTTTGCTTCACAATGCTTAATTTAACTGAATGCATTTGTATTGAGCATAAATTAAATAGATCAGTCAAACTCTCCCCCAGAAATGACAATCAATATAACATTATCAGGTATACTTTAAATTGCTTAATACCCGCTGTACCAAAAATCCCTTAACAAATAAAAATTTGAACAGTGTCATAGAATTTTTCACGCTCTTATATTAGATATATGAGACAAACAGTTGAACATCAAAAGGCAATGAAAAACTGGAAATGAAATGGAGCACGTATTTAAAAATCCACTCATAAAAACACTTGCAAGCGAACATGAAGTTCTTACTAGGATCTGATACGGATGTTCATGACGATGTGATCCAGACTCCACGCCACACGAGAAACACTGCAACATAAGTGTCAATACAAATGGTATTATAGCTTCAATTCTGTAGTGCTTTTTGCCTTATTCACTTTGCTTGAAAAATTTCATCAAGTTTATCAATAGAAATTTTAATGTACTGTAATGTTGTAAATCTAATCCCCACGCCATACTCAGACAACAAATTTTTTTGTATTGGTTAAGCCCATCGTGATTGAACACGACTTATCAACAAGGGTTCAGAAAAGATATCTCCCATTCAAATTACGAATTAAATAATATCTTCATACAATTTTTAATTTTATTGTAAATAGTATCATACCATAATTAATCTCAGAAATTCTTGCATCTCTTTAACTATTAAATAGTTTAAAATCAGAAGTTTACAATCGAAGTCAACGAGAAAACATTCTCAAAATTTATCATTACAAAAAACAATCCCATCTCCGAAGCATGCATTCCACATGGCTTCTTAATATATACGAGAGAAATAGGCTAAGCTGTTAAATTTATAATACCCACTTCGAGAAATGTGGACCGTAGCGAATATTGGCATTATATGGCTAAAACTGCCATGCATCCCAATACTTCTAATTTTGAAAGTATTCACTCCTCAAAATAAAAATTATCAGCAGAAACGACAATGCAGGCTACATCCTGTGCCCTGCAACTATCTGCGCGCAATGAAAGGCTGCCCCACCTGCAGACAGAGCGTGTAATCGCCAGGACACCTGACGCACTTGATGCGAAGATCAAAGCGCAGGCTCGTCTGGCAGTAGATGCACTTGAGCGCCAGCTCGTCCATCGTCTTCTACAGCGACACTTGCACAACACCTTCCTGACAATACCTTTCCACAAAATGCTTGATAATGGCTGTTCTGCGTCGGCCAAAAAAGCACCTGCAAGTCATACAACTAAAAAATTTGTAATACCTAGCGCTAGCATTAAAACTTTAAAGTGTCAACGTTTGAAATCATGATGATCAGAGTACCAGGCGATACAAATAGAAAAATCGTAGGGCATATTTGCTTCAAAATATTCATACGTGATCTGTTTATGTCCACAAGCCTTAGGCGGAAAAGGGAAGCTATATTTAATGCATATGCCCAAGTCATTTAATTCTGTGTCGGTCCATTTACACAAGTGATAAATTGAATGCCTACCGTACCAACTTCGCTAGCCAATCAATTTTTTTTTTTTTCGAAGATCTAGTTGTAGACCCTCTGGCTAGCAGCCCATGTAAAGCTAGCACTGTTAAATAGGCCTAGGCCCAGTTGCTCAATCGAGAGTTATTTGGTTTTAAATTACCACAGAACAAAAATGACGTCACGATCCAACCTCAGATCCTGCAAATTATATCCAGATCATTCAAATGACTTGCCAATATTGGAAAGCTATTCAAATAATCCTGCATCATTCAATTCACTCTCTACTGAACAACTAGGCACTAATGTTTTTGTCAAAGGATCCAAATATTTTTTTAAAAGCATTTCCGTAAGCATAACGTAATACGCTGTGTTGTTATTAATACCCTTCTAAAATACAACCCTCGGGACTGCAAAGTTTCAAACCTTTAATTAATTCTTTTTTAGTATTTACCTCAGCCTGCAGCAGAAAAAAACTTCTATTATCTTAAGGTTAGGGCTGCGTTAGGGTTGGGGCTGTGTTTGAGTTAGGTTAGTGTTACGATTTTGTTTGATTTTGACTTTGTTTCCTTCTTTTTCTTTCTTTCTTGGATTTTTATGACGGTAGCCCTCATAACAAGACGACCAGCGACCGGGCATAGAAGAGGAAAAGACAGGATATCATAGTACCACAAAAGAATAGACGGGAGAAGAACGAGGCAACGCAAGAGTCTTAATTAACTGATATAGTTGATGACATACAACAATCTTAACT
>JAQIWG010004872.1:0-15356 GCA_034695025.1 Chamaedrilus cognettii | reverse complement strand
TTAGTTAGCCAGCGAAATTCGGCCCTTTTCAGGGCCACCAAATTATTCAAAGGGAATGAAAGCGCTCCGTTACTGAGGCGCTATTTTGTAATGTCAAAAACTGAAGCCGCTTTAACGTGTGGTTGATTTCGTTTTCAGATTTTTTACAAGAACTTTCATAACTTTTGAACGCATTAATGTTTTAGTTAGAAATTTGGGGACCTTGTATCAAATTATCTCAGCTACAATTCCTGAAAATTTCAAGGAAATATATTTACTTTAGGCCGAGTTATCGCAAATTCGCTAGGGGGGTATTTTTTTATGCCACACTCTGTATATGTAACTCTAACCCTAACTCTAACTTTAACTCTTACCCTAACCCTAAGGCCAATCCTATTTCTAACCCGAACCCTGTTTTGCATTTCAGTGGTTCAAGTTCTCGGCGCCTGACAAGGGGAGGGTTGCCACGCAGGGGCCAGCCAATCCTGCGACCCCGTTCACCCCCGCGCAGATTGTCTACCGCAACCGACCAATAAGTGAGCAATTCTCTATCGAGGTCGACGAATTACTGAGCTGAAGATTTGTATACTATGTCAGTCTTTACTTTGAACCCTGGTGTGCAATGGTGAAACTTTATTTTCGTTGTTTCTTGTTTATTTCACTGCAAGTTTTCTTTTTTTTTTAAAGTTACTCATTACAAGTTATCATTGTAGGCTGCAATGCATGTGTTGTGTGGATATTATATATGTTGGGGGTATGTGCGAATATTTTAACAGGATGGACCACACCAAAATTGACTAAACTCAAATTTAGTAGCCAACTGTTTGACAGGCTTCCCGAACCGTGTTGAGAGACCTGTCGGCAAGCGACCAGTCAAGATGGCGTCTCTTCCCTTCTGACTGCTCGACTCACGCCCCCTCTCATTCCGTCAAGAACTGGGAACAAGCTCTTCACAAGCTCTGTCGGCCCTTGACTAATGGAAGTAGAGATGATGAGTGTTTCCATTGGTTGACGATCCTCGGCGGACACCTTTTCAATCACTCGCTGAACGCTTCATTTGTTTTTTGTTTGTGTAAATACTTCTCGCGATCATTCAAGGGTATAAATTTGAAGGAAAAAGAGAGAAATTGTGTTGAAAAAAGTAGATTTGGTCTCTACAAGTGAGTGGCACTCAATATGTACTAACGTTAGTGACTGACTGCACCGTTCTTGCTTGGTCTGTGTGCTCTAAGTGCGTATTTTGTAGACATTTAAAATAAAATCTATTAGTTCCTTGCTGTACTCTCGCTGTATATTCGCGCTCCATATATTCTTTAAGTTGTGGATTCTGGTTTAATTACGGCAGAAAGGGAAATGATTGTCATTTTTGAGTCTTGAAGATGATTTGTCATCTTCAAGGCAAAAAATCAACTGTCAGGCTGTGATGATTTGAAGGGTTTACTACAGTGGTCCCAACTTTTTTCTGCCGCGTGCCAGATTTTTTGTTCAACAAAGCTTCATGTGCCACTCAAAATAGTAGTCGCAAAATTGAAATAACAGTTCTTGTCTATAGACGCGTGCCGAAGTGCCATGCCTAGCAACATCGATGGGTGCAAATGTGGCACTTTTAGCGCCACGTTGTTGACCCCTGGTTTACTACATTTCATGTCGATTGCCTGCGGTCGGTACATGACGTAATTTCACATTTATTTAGCGTGTGTGACTTCTTTCACGCCTGGGGCCTGTTATTGTATTTGTGTGTCACGCTGGAGCTATGGATGCTGATCTTGCTGTTTGCTGTTGGGTGCCATTGGGCGCATTATGATCTTAAAACTAGTTTTTAAATACATTTGTTGCCGGACGAAATTGTTTGTGTTTGACAACGACTTTTTGAGTCACAGCATGTTCTAACAGCGACGCTGAGTCTCCCAGTATTCGCCGCGCACATTGCACGTATTATAGACTGAAACAGAGCTGAAAAATTGTGCGATGGTTTAGCAGTATTTTGGTGTTTGTATGATATACGCTAATATAGGCGATTTGTACGATAAATTGGCAATCGGTAGGGCCTACGATAATTGAGAGATAGTTGAAAAAGCATTATTTTTTATATGTAAAATAACTGATGGAGTAGAAAAAATGGTGTAACGAACGAAAATATTTCGTCAGCACTAACCCCCCCCCCCCCATCAACTCGTGAGCTCATTTCGAAGGAAAATAAGAGGGAAAAAGGACAATTTTCTATGAAAACATGACGTTTTTGCTGTTTTTCTGGTGCAACGATAATTTTTGCCAAAGACGTGTGTGCAGTTCGAAATGTGAAAGTTCACTTCCAAATTTTGTGGTAAAAATATTGATTGATAAAATTTCCTTCCGCACTCTGCCTCCGCTACTCGTGAGTTTTGGTCCTGTCATAAATTATTATCTGGTCATACTGATTTAACTTTGTTATTTATATAAAGAAACAAATAAAATTATAGAAATTAAATATTTTATCCTACAAGTTATCCTATTCTCCGTGTTGGGCGCCGATCAGTGCTGAGAGGGGCGCGGGGTGAACAATGACCAAGTTTCTACAGTGGCTCTTCGCCCTCACGCTCTTCCTGTCCGTCTACGCTGGGCTCCTGCTCGACGTGTGGCCGGGCGGCAGTCTGCTCTCCTGCCCCAAGTGTCGCGACGTCGTGCTATGGGTGCGGCCATGGACTGGTGTCTTGCAGATTCGTAGCAATCTTATTCGCAGCAATTTTATAGCATCATAAAAATTGTTGTAGTAGGTGTAGTAGTGCTTACTAACTACGGCGTAAGCGGTATGGTTTTGTGATTTCGTCACTACGTCGCATATTTTGTCAATTTTTGAGACTGCAGTCGATTTAAACGTGGCCGGAGAGGCGTACTGGTTGCTGATATCACAGGCCCCTAGCGTTCTCAGTTTTATTCACGAGTTTCTCTTTATATGTGTAATTATTTTAAATCGGTATTTTATTCATTGCAAAAATGTAATTTTAATGATTTTTGATGTGCTTTTCATTTTAGGCTAACTTGTATAACTTGCTCTTCAGTATTGATAGTATAGTTGGATATTTACGCAGAGCCTGTTGGTTCTGTTACAGCTTCCACTCTACCTTCTCGTTACCTTTGCGGTAAGCTCTTGCTCTTGCTCTATACAGCGCTGACACTTGTATGAAGACAAGCTATATTAGAGTATGTTTGAATTATGTACGTTTTACTATTTGATATAGTTTGGCTAAATTAGGACAAGTTCTATATTTTCTATTGGAGTGGACAAAAGCCTCAAGTTTGATGAACGATTTCAAGCATTGAAGTTACAAGCTTTTGTTACCAGGTTGTGCATGTAAGGCTGAACCTTCAATATATTAAAACATACTATTTGTTCTTTGATTACGTCAAGTAATCAAAGAACAAATAATGTGCTTTGTGGATGTTGTCTGGCATAGAAAGTGCTAGCTGTTAGTGATTTTTGAAAAGAATTTGTGTGTCTCATTGAATGACATTGATAGATCCTTGGCATTGATAGATCCTTGGCATTGATAGATTCTCATGGATATGTAAAAAGGGGCTTAATTGCAGCTTATTTAAAGCGATTTGTGATTGGTTGTTGCAGTGTTACTCCCTAGCGGTGATTGGGTACAGAGTGGCGACATTCAATGACTGCACGGAGGCTGCTGAAGAGCTGAAAGCGGTTTGTCCTTTGCTTTTCCTGTTGTTTTGATTTGCTAGTTAATATAGGTTTTGGATGTGTGCCACTTAAAATAGGAAATGTACGGTATCTTTATTTTCTTTACGGACATATCAGCGGATTACAATGCCTTGCATTTGATGAATCAATATCAGCTCACAGAACTACGTATGTGAATATAAACTCTGCCGATCGTCTTAAGGCTGCTCATTATAGCCCTAGGTAACTTTATATTGCAGACTATTCATGCATTATCCTAGCGTTAATGACTGACTGAATTACCCTTCAGTTTTTAGCTCTCCAGCCTTTGTGATGTTGTTTATCTAGTTTTGACTATTGATTTGCAAATTGTTCTGTGGTGCATGAATTCTGCACTAAATGCAGAATTATCATAATTCTTCAGGAATAGACTGCAGCTCACAGTCTTCATAGGTTGGGTGCTGTATCCAGTCTGTACTTTTTCGACTATGCTAGCATTGGTCATTGTTTTTGCAGCAAATTTGAATATAGTTTATATCTTAATTAAGTATTTATATCAAATATTTACCCTAAGTGCTAGTTGTTGTGGTTGCAGCAAATTGTCGCGGCGCGCTCAGACCTCAAGGCGCGGGGATTTCCCTTCTAGTCTGCTTCACTTCACATGCCTACTCGCCACGCACTGACTGTTCTATCGTGGGACTCGTGACACACTTACACTCTCACAGTCCATGTTGTGTGTCATTCAGCTGAATATCGCTCAGAGTTGATGACAGCGTGAGCTGCGACTGACGCTGCAGCTCTGCGTGTCAGCACTGTCTGTAGCTGACTCAACGCTGTGTCACTGCTGTCAATGAATTTTGATCTGTTTGCACGCTGAGTGAAAATGTATAAATTGTGTCAAAATTAAAATTCATCGATTTAGAGACAAAATTAGTTGAATTCTGTAAAATATTAGGTTTAGCTGAGTATGCCATTTTCACGGTTTTACCTCTCAGAAATTTAGCTCGACTTAATTTTTGCGTTTTGCAGTACTGCTCATTATACGTCTATTTCTGCTCCTGGCTAAGTTTTTGGGCATGTATTTTTTTGCGAGTTTTACCGATGTCCAAAATTCGCAAAATTGTATGCATAAAAAATTACATGTTTGACAGTATTTCATTCCAATTGTGCAGTATGTACTCCTCGGTGCGATATAACTTTGTGTAATTACCGTTGGTTATTACTAGCTCATTGCCAATACTTCTGCTAAATTTAATCCTACAGTCTACCGTAGATACATGCAGTTGTATGTGGTTCTAAAATTGCAACAGCTTGCGCCGGGTGTTGATGCTCTAGACAGCTGAGCAGTGTGACCAGGTCTTACTATGGCAATGTCTCGCGTGTCTAACAACTCTGTTTTGGGTTCCACCTCTTCATTCTAGTTTATTTAAATGAACCTCTATTCTAGTACCTTGTAAAGGTGAAGAAAATTTGCAGTTTGATTTAAAGCTGCTTTCGTTATAAGCACTTTTGAAACGTGCATTTTTCACATTAAACAGCGGTGTATTATAGTATGTGAATTACTTCATGATGTTCTACAATGCTAGTTAATGATAGAAGGCTCTCTTAGTACTAAATATTTATTCTTTTCGTAGCTTCAGGAATTGATTCATGAGAGAATGTTCGATAAATCTTGGTCTTGAGACGTTTACAAACGAATCTTAATTATAACACTTTATTGAGATGAATACGACTCGGTGATACTAGTAATTTTAAAAACATCTGAATGTCCAAAGAGTTCTAATTTTGGTTGAGGTGGCAGGTTACTGTAAAGCGTGAAATTGTTTGCTGCATGTTATTTTGGTGAAGTTGCCTCTCAGAAATTTTAGCTGCACGTAATTTTCGAGTTTTGATAACTTCCCATTATAATAGCTTCTGCAGCTTTATTTTTGCTGCATCCAATTTTTGCGAGTTTTACCGATTCGCGCAATTCGCCAAAATAACATGAACGCGAGAATTTCATATTTTAAAGCATTGTCGAGATGTGTGTGACTTTGTTGTTGGATCTATGACGAGGGGAGGGTAGAAATTGTTCCAAAATTTATGTGATCCTGTTTCCTTTATAGTCATAAATAAAAAAACTACAATATGGTTAAGTGTCTTAGTCTCTCTATATTGTTTCCTTTATAGGAAAATCCTTTTTCCTTTATATAGGATAAAATACAATATGGTTAAGTGTCTTAGTCTTTGTGTATTGCTAGTTTAATTAGAATCTATTTAAAACAAAATGGACTTCATTGAATTAATTTTAAAGCATTCATCCGATGTTGTGTACGTTTAATTGAAGCTCAATACAGAGTAGTAGAAAAAAACAGCTATCAACTGCAAACAAAAAACGACCGTTTGTAGAAGCATAATTATTTTGCTCATGTTTATACTTTCAGTCAATTTTATTACCAATGTTCTGCAGGGTGTACAAACACATGTAACCTCACGCTGGCTACTCTTCGATACTAAACTCCCACAGACCTATACCTACATACGCTACTATTTTCACGATTCGCATAAATTTCATAATTATATGTGTCAGGCATTACCAGTCGCAACATTACTGTTAAACGTGAAATTCTAGCTGAATGTTTTTTTGGTGGTTTCGCCTCTCTGAAATTTGACTGCACTTAATTTACGTGTCTATGACGTCTGCCCAGTTCAAATAATTTCTGAAGCGCCATTTTCGTGCATGTAATTTTCGCAAGTTTTTGCAATTTGCAAAATTAGCCAAAATTGCGTGCACGCGAAAATTTCATGTTTTGCAGTAGTGTCTATTCCATAATGCATATTCTAAACGCCCTTCTATGCACATCCAGGGTTTTCTTTAGATGCACAAACTGTAGCTATGCGCGCAGGCTTTCCTTTAGATGCACAAACTGTAGCTATGCACGCAGGCTTTCCTTTAGATGCACAAACTGTAGCTATGCACGCAGGCTTTCCTTTAGATGCACAAACTGTAGCTATGCACGCAGGCTTTCCTTTAGATGCACAAACTGTAGCGCGTAAAAAATGGCGATTACAGTTCGATAGGACCATCGTAAATACTGTAAAACATTGAATTTTTGCGTGTATTAAATTTTAGGCAAATTTTGAGAAATTTATCCACGAATCGGTAAAACTCACAAAAACTACATGCGCGAAGATATTGCTGCAGACACATGTATATTCATATGCAAATATTTATACAAATATATTTTATACAATATACATTATATACATACATACATATATATTTTTACACAGATATTTAATGTGCAGTCCTCAAAAAACGCAAAAATTAAGTGCTGCAAAATTTTTGTGAGGCGAAGCCACAAAAATAACATGTAGTTAAAATTTTATGTTTTACTGTATCTAACAAAGCATTGGTTTCAAGGTCCTCACTTCACATATCCAGATCTACACTCCACAAAACCGAGTCCTAGTAGCAAGTTGGTTCGAGATAGAGTTGATCAGGGGGAGTTAGGGTCTAGAGAAGATACTTCTGTCGAATCATGTCCACGTAAGCGCTGTGCTCGTTTGAGATTTGGGGGGGCACGCGCTGCCCCCTGAGGGGCTCCGGGGCCCCTAGGGGGGAGGAGTTGTGCCGTGTGGAGTTGCTGGCTCTGTGCCCCCCCTCCTTGTGCGATCCTGCACCACCACACACACAGTAAAATATACCACACGCAGTAAAACACCACCACACAATTCATAGCATAAGGCTCAGCTTTATGCTATGCGTAACTACGCACTTGGCAAGTTAATGGCGTCTACTAGTTTAGGGACCGTTGACAAATTAGATAACGCTGAAAAACGACTTTTTTAGCCCACACCCACGTACTCCACGTAAAGGATGACAACAGAAGGCTTAACTACCCACCCCAACGTCAGATAACACTTAAACTTTCGACCACCCCACAAAATTTTAACAAAAATGTTAAATGCCTGCCACTGCTGGGGATATATCCCCTGATTTATGGATATTTAGAAAGATCTAGGAACTGGATACGGATATATTTTTCTGTAAAAATTACATCCCTAGATCTGGGGATATCTCTGATAGAAGATCCGATGAAACAAATTTTTCAGGGGTTGTGGCAAAGTTAATTAATTTTTAAAGGGCTTTGGAGACTTTCCGATTTTTTTGAATATTTGGCAGAAAAATCCTTTTCTGACTCCCTCCTGAAAAATGTTAGATGACCGATAAATAGACGCGGAAAGTTGCACCTATTAATAGATTTTTGAAACTTCCGGCTGTCGCGCACGTACTCCGTGCACGCGAAAAATTCGGCACATTTTAATCTCGCGAATCCAAAGATTTGTGAGAAAAAATATGAATCCAATGATGCGCAGTGCTATAGTAGCTAAGTGGTCGCTATAGCACTCCCAGGTTCTAGGCTACATGTATTTCAAGCGTTTCTACCAGCATCGATTGGAAGGGTTATATATTCTAATTCCTATGGTTTTTAATAGTGTATTTCACTTAGGTCTAACTGTGGACTGTGGACTATTCGTCTTCCGGAGCCAGATTTTATGCCAAAAATTTT
This sequence comes from Chamaedrilus cognettii, assembly GCA_034695025.1. Lineage (NCBI taxonomy): Eukaryota > Metazoa > Annelida > Clitellata > Enchytraeida > Enchytraeidae > Chamaedrilus > Chamaedrilus cognettii. Next base: position 7,169 of record JAQIWG010004872.1, on the reverse strand, counting down.
TTCCTTCAACGGTGCGTGTTGGTTTAAACATTTGAAAAAGCACATCTTTTGAAGTAAGTGATTGCAATAATTCGTGATTACATCAGGTTCAACAAGATCACAACGTCATTGTGATCTTGTTGAAAAAACTCCATTTGCGCTTTGGTGCTTATTTTCTATCTTTTGATGTTTCTAATGCTGCTAATACATTGTAAGCCTGTGCCTGCGATCAACGACCTTACCCCCCCCCCAATTTTAACAATGAACCTTATCTTCAACTGTATAGGAGGCAGCTCACCAAACGAGAAAAGTTGATCTGGGGATATCTGGGGATATTTTTCCAATTTATTGGAAAATTATTATTAATTTATCAATTAATATAATAATTGATTGTTCGATATTTAAGGAATAATTCATAAAAGCTGGGGATATTCTGTTGAGGCCCAATGGCATCACTGGGACTCGTATTGCAGGCCTACCTACACTGGTTAAGCTTTAATAACAAAATCGCTTACCACTCACCCACCTTAAAAGCATTATTTAATTTGTGAACCGCACCTTTGTGAATCACACAATTAGACTTGAGAAGTAATATGCTAATAAAATTTAACTTGAAATTGTAGCAAACGGGCGGATAATAAAAGAATGATAAGTGCCAAAATGATAAGTAATAATGATAAATTTCCATAAAAAGAAATATTATACGACACTGCGAGTAAACTCAAGCCAGAGTTATAGCAGGATTTTAATATGGGGCCATCATTACCCCGGTTGAGTGCGTCGCTGATGGAGCTCTCGAGTCTCCGGTGCAGCTCAGCGAGGTCAGGGGGGGACCCTCCACACCCCCCCGCACGGCCCCGCCCCCCCTCCGGCCCCCCTCCTCCTCCTGCGCACCCCAGCGCCATCGCGGTTGGGTTGACTCTGGAAGCAAACCAGACGACAACCAAGAGAGTTGGGGACGAGAGTTGAGAGTTGAGGATGAGAGTTGAAGGTTGAGGATGGAGAGTTGAGGATGAGTTGAGGATGAGAGTTCAGAGTTAAGAATGAGAGTTGAGGATAAGAGATCGAGTTGAAGATAAGAGATCGAGTTGAGGATGAGAGTTGAGGATGAGCATTTAGAGTTGAGGATGAGAGTTGAGGATGAGAGTTGAGAGTTGAGGATGAGGGTTGAGGATGAGAGTTGAGAGTTGAGGATGAGCGTTGAAGACCAGAGTTGAGAGTTGAGGATAAGAGTTGAGAGTTGAGGATGAGAGTTGAGGATGAGAGTTGAAAGTTGAGAATGAGAGTTGAGGATGAGAGTTAAGAATTGACGATGAGAGTGCTATACAGAGTCACACACCCCTGCTGCTGCCTGTAGAGCAGCTGTTTCTGTAGAGTCTTGGCGCTGATGGCGCTCAGACTGTCATTGAGTCTCTGTCTCACGCTCAGCTGCTCCTCGTACAGGCGCCGATAGTTGGCGCTCTCCTCCGCCAGCGCGTCGCGCTCCCGGACCAGCTCGTCGTACAGCTCGCACTGACGCACCAGCTTGAGCTGCGCGCACACGATTAGGGTTAAGGTAAGGGACGGTTAGAGTAGGGCATGGTTTAGGGTTGGGTTAGGGTCGTACAACTGGGGTTTGGTAGGCTTAGGGGTGCTTAGCTGATTTGTATTAGGGGAGCGCTTACTTGATTGCTAGGTTGTTGTCCGGCAATGAGAGCTTAGCTGATTGCCTAGAACAAGCACCATCGATCTATCGTTGACCTCCTGACCCGCCCTGACCCGCATCTTGATGACGACCCTAATCCATACAACACGGACGCTTCCATTGGTTGACCTCTGACCCGCTCTGACCTGCAGCTTGTCGACGATCCTATCACAGTCGGCGCGTGCCTCCGCTTCTCTGTTCTCGCACGTCCTCAGCTGCTGCTCCAAGTCGGCGCGCTGCTCCGACCGAAGCGCGTTGTGCTCCGCGCCGCTGCGCGTGAGCTCCGTCCTGTGTGCGCGCTCCAGCTCTCCTCTCATGCGCTCCACCGCACCGCGCTCCACCCAGTTGTGAGCACGGTCTGCCTGCACGTTGTGATGTTTTCTTGTACACAGATGTCATGTTTTCAGCGATGTGCTGTATTTTTGTGGTTGCGATGTTGTGTGAAATTGTGAACGTTTCTTGAGGATGTGTTGCGCTTTTTTGTAGATCGTGTAAACTTTTTTTTAAGGATGCGATGTTTTTTGGTTTGTTTTTTAGTGTAGCGACCGTGTGTAGCGCACAAGGGCTATATACAGTCCGGTTCTGTGCAAGAGAGCCGCCACAGAACCGCTCCCCCTTCTTAGTCGCCCCTTACGCCTCGCCCGGGAAGCTCTGAGCCGCAAGCCAATTCTGTGTTCCCCGGCCTGCAGGGGGCTGATGATGTTCTCTGTGATTGTGAACATTTTGTGGATGAGATGCTTTTTTTTGTCGTTGTGAACTTTTCTTGTGAATGCTGTGTGTTTTTTTGGAGGCCGTTGTAAGTGTTTCCACTAACGTAGATTGATAGAGCGCCTCAAAACTAGGGCAGCAGAGACTCTAACTAAAATGTACCAAAAGTCAACTTGATCCACTACTATTCTACAGGGTTCATATCTAGATCGCACAACATACATGTATCTGCAATCTAGATTACACAACACATCTAGGTCAGACAACATATATTATCTAGGTCACACAACATATCTAGGTCACACAACATATGTAGGTCATACAATATATCTAGGTCTCGCCTTTATCTCGCTCTGTATGACTCACCTTGAGGTCCTTGAGCGCCTGCTGCAGACAGTTCCTCTCCCCCTCCACCTCCCCCAATCTCTCCTCTCTGTCCTCTCTCTCCCTCTCCCTCTCATCCCTCTCTCTGTCCCTCTCTCTCTCCCTCTCTTCGCCCTCCTCCGCACGCCGCTCCGCGCTCTCCAGCTTCTGCTGCAGCGCGCTGATCTGCGCAGATAAGCAGATATGTACAAGCACAGATAAGCAGATATATGAGCAGAAATAAGCAGATATGTATGAACACAGATAAGCAGATGTATGAGCACAGATAGGCAGATATATGAGCAGAAATAAGCAGATACGTATGAGCACAGATAAGTAGATATATGAGCAGAAATAAGCTTAGATACACATCGTACCGGCATGCAAAACATCATTGCGCGTGGGGAATGCAGCTATATGACACACAAGTCAGATCGCATGTGTGTAAATGTGTTTGCCTGCTTCCCCAGTTCTGCAATGACTGTGAGCATCTACATGCAACAACCCTTCAACTTGGCCTTCAACTTTGCTTGGACTCCACCTGAAACTTCACCTTCAAGTCCATCAACTGAACCTTCAACTGAAAGCCAAGTTCAAGGTGAAGTTGAAGGCTAAAGTCACTGGAAAATAGGCGGAGGCAGCGTCAAACGCAATCTGAAACCTGTTTGTGGAGCGCTGCTGTGGAGTCGGGGCCCTGTCCCCCCCTCCTGCCCCCGCTGTCTCCCCCGCTCTCACCCCCCCTCCCCTTGTACCCCTCCCGCCCCCCGCTCCCCCCCCTTCCCATGCCGCGGGTACAGGAGGAACTCTCTCTACGCCCGGCCTGCCTCATACGCTCCTAACACACACGCGGACAGAGTGGCGTACACGGAGGCATACAAGCACACAAACAAATGGACTCATGATTCTTCTGAAACTCCGGGGCATTCATAGGCATACAGAGAGGCCAAAACAGAGGCTTGCACAGGGTCACAGACAGCGACATTCACAGCGGCATATAACCAAAGTTATAATTGGAAAATTACAAAACTGATAAGCCTGGAGAAATAACTGCACTCCATTGTGCACATAAATATATTGCACTGCCAGCCCGTTCAAACATCAGCCAGGCACAATGTAGAAAAAATGTTATGTTATAGCATTAACAATGTTCAAAGCAGCTGCCTCACACCCTCCTCACCTCAAAACCCTTGCTGCGCCGCCCGCAGGGGGAGCCATCAGCCCCCTCTGCCCCCTCCCTGCCCCCATCCTCGCCCCCCCGGGACGCCGGAGGGGCCAGAACCACCATCAGCTTGTTGAGTCGTCGACGCAACTCCAGATTTCTGCAAACGATTAATTAAGAACTGATAACAAGAACGTCGATACTCACAGCCACCAGCATTGGGCAAAACCATGCTGAAGGACTATCGAGAAAAAGAATGTTCCAATCTCGTTTTCCAGATAAATATTATTCTTGCAAAAAACATAAAACTGGTTTTTTCTATGGCCAGATATTTCAAAGATTTGTCTCCACAAAAAAGTTACATGTATTCCCTACAGTGTATTTGTAACGCGTCTGGGTTGAAAGTTTGGCATCTGCACTGTCTGATAAGAGGCCAGAAGTTTCAAGAGCAAAAAAAATAAGGATTAAAAAGATATGATTGTGATAGCAACAGAATTATCTAATATTAATCATAAAAGTCACCATCACATACTGTAAAACATGAAGTTTTCGCATGTGTGTAATTTTGGCGTATTTCGCGAAACGGCAAAACTCGCAAAAATGACATGTGTGAAAATAAAGCTGCAGAAGTTATGTATTCTGGGTTTGTCCTCAAAAACGCCTAAATTTAGTGCAGCAAAATTTCTAAGAGGTAAAACCGCCAAAATAACATGCTGCAAAAATTTCATGTTTTACAGTAGAGCTGTGGTACCCGGTGATGACTTCGGATGTGAAAACGAATCTTAAACCCACTGTAATTATTATGACTGTAATATAGGCAGGGTGAAGCGGTGCGCACTTGTGCAGTGCACGTGCGAGGCGCTGGTCTGCACTCTGTTTGACGGCGGCCATCTTGCTGACACGCTTGCACACCTGCGCACAGAATCACACTCCTGCACTACGCTCCGAATACGAGAGCGCAATTGTAGATATTAAATTAGACAGATATTAAATAAGACAGATATTAAATAAGACAGATATTAAATAAGACAGATATTAAATAAGACAGATATTAAATAAGACAGATATCATATAAGACAGATATTAAATAAGACAAATATTAAATAAGACAGATATTAAATAATACAGATATTAAATAAGGCAGATATTAAATAAGACAGATATTAAATAAGACAGATATTAAATAAGACAGATATCATATAAGACAGATATTAAATAAGACAAATATTAAATAAGACAGATATTAAATAATACAGATATTAAATAAGGCAGATATTAAATAAGACAGATATTAAATAAGACAGATATTAAATAAGATAGATAGAATGATCATTTGTAGCAGTAGCGATGTCGCATTGCAGCTGACGCTAAATCTTGCTGACGCGTTGCATAGCTGCAGCAACATAATCTGTGCTGGTAGCTTTAGACTACACCATCATTAATAATTATTATATATATATATAATCGCATCATCGCAAAACATGATTAGGTTGCTAGAGCCAGGCTGACACGCAGTCCTAAGAGAAAACTAAAGTGACAGACAATTGAGTGCAGACCTGTTCACAGCGTGAGAGCGCATCCTGCTCCGCCCTTCTCAGCACGGCGATCTGAAGCAACAATGCGCTGCCGCCTTAACTATGCAGCGCATCACCGGTCTTGTCTTACCATCTTTTTATGTGTTGTGGTGGTGGTTTTGAGAGCTTAAGGACCGAATGTAATAATAATAATAATAATTGGTCTAGAGTCCGTTTCGACGTCTAGTGACGTCATCGGGGACCTGTGTGTGCAACGCAGTACAAAGTCTACAACAGTCCGGCCTAGTGCTTTGCGGCCAAGCAAAGCACCTCTTCCCCCTCCTTGGCCGCCTTTTACCACTCGCTCAGGAAGCTCTGGACTGCTGATCTATTCCCTTTTTACCCCAGCCGGCAGGGGCTGTATGTCTTCTATTATCTTACACTTATGCTTTGACGATGGACACGGATGATGTTAGAGCTCATTGGTTGGCTAATTCCCACCAGGAAAATTTACACCCGGTCATCATAGATGTATTTTTTTAAATTTCCATCCTGCAAGAAATGCTCAAGGATCACCAATCACAAAACATCCAATGAAAACTGAATTTTTTCATTACAACTTTTCACATTTCCTTGTACATTCATTTCATTCAACTTTGTAGGCTTACATTCTGCTGAAATGATTGAAAAGAAGCTTGCATAGGATGGTTCAGAGTGTTCTTTGGTGGCTGTCTACCAGCAACACGAATAGTTGGGTTGCTCTACTGGGAGTGCTACCAGCAGAAATGAGGCAAGTAGCAACAATAATAACAAATTTAGAGTCCGTTTTGGAGAGCAAAGACGTCATGTAACGAGGCATAGAGACAGAAGGGAGAGTGCAGACCTGCAAGGCAAGCTTGGACCGGGACTCCACCTCCTCCTGCCACAGCTGCTTGTATGTCCCTGCGTCCTGACCCCCCTACAGCCAATCAGTGATCAGCAACGTTATGTTCTGACCCCCCTTACAACCAATTACTGATCAACAATGTCTGACCACTTCACAACCAGTCAGTAATCAGCAGTTAATCAAGTGCCTAGTGCCTGCGTCCTGACCACTCTACAGCCAATCAGTGATCGGTAAATTACGCAAGCAACTGCAAAACTCTATTTCTGATACAAGCTCGGAATTAAAACAAAAATAAACAAAACAGTACTATTTTGTTAAGCCACACGCTGTTTTAGTAAAACAATGTCTGTGGTTGGCTATTTTTTATTTTTATTGATCTGCTATAAGTTGTATAAAAAACATGCTGCTGTCAATCAGCGACATTATCTATGTAATTGAAATCTTTGTTGTCACTACAAGCATCGTTAGTCAGCAGAAGACGCTGCCTTGTCGGGCCCCAGCTCCCCTGACCCTCCCCATGCATTACCTTGTCGGGTCCCAACTCCCCTGACGCCCCCCCTGTAGGGGGCCGACCCTCGGGGGGAGGGAGGGGCTCGCTCCTGGCGCTCGTCTTCTCCGTGTCCTGATAGTGACGCAGCTCTGCCGTCAGCTCGTGCTGCGTACACCACCAGAACCAGCCAATCAGAAAGCAGGGATACGTACAGCAACAGAATGGACTAATCACAGAGCAGGGTTACGTAGAGCAACAAAGTCAACGCTACTTTATTACCCAGTAAGTTGCGCAAACTAAGAGAAGTGAGTCAGTGAGTAAGCGTCAGTGAGTAAGCGTCAGTGAGTAAGCGTCAGTGAGTAAGCGTCAGTGAGTAAGCGTCAGTG
>JAQIWG010004871.1:0-15357 GCA_034695025.1 Chamaedrilus cognettii | reverse complement strand
AGGCCCTTCAGCAAGGCTGTTAAACACACAAGTGTCGCTAGCTGCTAACCTCGTGCCAGATAATTATTTATTTGATTCGCGTCAGGAAGGTCATCCGGCCGTAGAAACCCAAGTCCAGCAGTTCTGATCAGGGCGGACAAAAACGTGTAAACCTGTGTGAAACATGGACATTGACAGATTACATGATAAAAAGGAGGTTAGTTATTTTCTTCTGAAATAGTTACAATGTTCAACTATTTGATACTAACATACGTTAGTGTAAAATTTTTGTATCAATTATTGTATCCATTAATTTTTGCTATCAAACCCTGGCTGGATCCATTTTGCAACCTGCCCTTCCCGTTTTGATATTTATTTCTTTTTAATAACCGCCTATTTGGCAGAAAGCGAATACCGTCTGCAAGCAAACTAGTAAAGATTCATCCATTGCACTCAGGGTGGAGTTGTTGGAGCTGTTCCCCAACCATTGCACTCTGTATTGGCCCGGCTGTGGCTGAAATATGTTTGAGGGACATCGTGCCATCTTGCGCGTCTTTGAGAAATATGAGAAACAACAACAAACTTACAGAAATTGCATCCAGCAGAAATATTTTTTGAGTAAATTATGACAAAAAAGCACCTTCTATATGCACACCATATCCAGACGAGATGACAATAATGAAAAAGAAAATACAAACTGTCTCAAGATTACTCCAAATGATTTACAAATTTTAAACAAAATTGCATCCTATTAAATACTGCAGGCCTTTTACTATGCAACGTTTCGGAGATCTATATGACGTTGTGACTTAGTGGGCTAATTTGGGTTAATTAGTTTTTTTTCCTTTGTTGTAGTTTGCAATAGAGATCAAATACCCGAAGCACTGGAACGATCATCAGCTGTGGAAGGTTGACCTGACGGCCTGCAAGGCGTCTGGCTGTCTCATCTTCCATCACAAGTCGTTCTTTGCAGGTGGCCGTCTTAATTCTCGACTTCTCATTTATTCTCATGACTAATATTTTTTTTGTTGGCTTGTACATAATCAGTATTTAACAAGACGATGACTAAATTCTTTCTTGAAGCCAGCTATGTACAGGGTGGCGCAAAAGTATAGATCCAACTTTGGAGGCCTATAACTCAGGCAGTTTAAGGAATAAATTCATGTATAGTGCACAAAATAAAAAATTAGGTTACCTTAGTTTGTCATATCAAGGGAATCTGCTTGTCATGTTCGCTGACAATTTATTCTCAATATCTATATCTGTATGTGACCTGCAGCGTATGGTAGACCTATGTTTGGGCGAGCTTGAAACTATGGACATGTTGATAAATGTAAAAAAATCTTACTGTATGAGAATCGGTGAATGTCACAAAGCAGATGTTGCTAAAATTGCAGGTAATGCTGAGGCCTTAGATTGGAAATGCGAACTGAAATATTTAGGGGTAGTTTTGGTGTCGGGTAGAGTTTTGGAAATCAATTTACAGACGGTTCGTCAAAAATACTTTTGAGCGCTAAATGGTTTATTTGGTACAGTCAAAGCGCGCTCAACGCCAATGGTGACATTGCCTCTTGTGGAGTCGTTTTGCGTGCCTCTCTTAGGCTATGGTGTCGAATCATCATCATCATCATCATCATTTACGTTTTACGTCCGCTTTTCCGTGCCAACACAGGTTGGATGTTTCCCACAATGAGACTTCCCACAACTCTCGATTCTTTACACCTCTCTATTCATGCCTTGCTCCTTCATATTGCTCTCTACCGCCTCCTTCCATGTTTTCTTCTCCCTCCCTCTTCCAACGATCCCTTCCACCTTAATATTTCGGCATGCGGATACCCAGTCTTCCTCATTCATGCGTTCCACATGTCCAAACCACCTTAGTCTCCTTTCTTCACCATGTCTGTTATACATACGACACCTAACTGTTTTCGTAGATCTTCGCTTCGACACTTGTTCTAATGACACTCCATACATCCATCTCACCATCATTTTCTCTGTCCTCTCTAAGCTCTTAAGATCCTCAACCATCGCTGGCCATGTCTCACTTCCATATGCCAAAGTACTTTGCACACACATTTAGTAGAATTTCCCTTTCAGTTTCAATGAGACACCCCTTGCTGTCAAGATAGGTCCCAGTTTGTTAAAGTTTGCCCAGGCACTTCTCACCCTAGCCCTTGCTGCCTCCTCTGCTCCCCCTCTGCAACCAATCATATCCCAGGTAACAGAAACTACTCACACGCTCCATGCTACACCCCTCCTCAAGCATCACATACTTCTCCGCCTCTGTCTTAACTCTGTTGTCTACCCCCTTGATCCACACCTTGATACACACCTTGATACACACCGTGATACACACCTTTTAACACATTTTAACACCTTTACGCACCAATCATTTAACGTTGGACTAGCTGAGTATAATTGCCTTGGTTCTGCTTACAGTGCTGCCAGAAATATTTGTGTCATACGATAAGAAAATAATTAGCAGTTGTCAATTCTACTGCGGATTACTGCCATTTCCCCGATGGTGTCCCTGGACAACGAAGCGGACTCTAAACTCATTATTATTATTGTTATTATTATTATTTTCTTTAAAAATCGATATGAAAGAGCTAAAGTTTACGTCAAATTATCTTGAATTCAAAACTATTCTGTTTGCTATGCTGTGCGGAATGCAAGAATTAGTTTGTGTATCGAAAAAACATAATCTTTTGGCCCAAGAATCAGATATGCATGTAGGCTCTTGGACGCATAGTTTTCGAAATTCTGTTTTCGACAATATGGACAGCTCGTAGATTGATAATATCATTCACGTAATGCCTTGTGGTATAATCGTTGGTTGTGTAATATTGTACATGCTGCAACTGTTTATTTAATTTCTATTTTTTTGAGTTGTGCATTATTATGTTGCTTCTGCCGTGAGGTGAAATAAAGTTCTATATAAAGACTCTTTATGTCGGACTGTGGGTACTGAAAATGTCAAATTTGGTGGTTTTCACGGTGCATGCAACATTCTCGTTTTCGTCCCCAAAACCTGGATGGGGAAAACGGAAATGATGATGATGATGATGAACCTGTTTTTTATGTTGAAAATGACGTCTTGATGGCACCTTTGACACAAGGAGACCAAATCTAACCCAAAATTTTTCAGAGCATAGTTTTGACGAATACCAATCAACGGATTAATGAATCTATCAAGAAATAAAGCCAAAATAATTTTAATGGGCTAATGTGATCGCATTTCAAGCATCAAAGTGTAGACCTGCTGTTGTAGATCTGATGGAGGATTGGTTGTCCAAGGCGCACCCACACGTGCTCAAGTTCTGTTGTGTTATAGATCTGATAGAGGATTGGTTGTCCAAGGCGCGCCCTGACTTGCAAGTTCTGTTATGTTACAGATCTGATAGAGGATTGGTCGTCGAAGGCGCGCCCAGACCTGCTCAAGTTCATTCCGTACACAGTCCAGGTGTGCGCGCTGCTCAAGGAGTTTGAGCTGGCGACCCTCACCAACGAGTACAACTGGATTGACTGCTTCGGACACAACCAGGAGAACGGTAGAGGAATCACTATTCCTGCCAACAGAGAAACGTAAAATTGATTCTCTTGCACGCCAATCCTGTATATTCCAATAAAGGAATCCCTATAGCCACCAATGAAGTACAGCTACCAGGCAGCAGTGTTCTCACTGGATTTTTTGTTGTTGTTTACTTACTGTGCAGCACAAAGACTACACAGTCCGGTTCTGTGCAAGAGAGCCGGCACAGAACTGCTCCCCCTTCTTTAGTTGCCTTTTATGACTCGCCAGAGGATCTCTGAGTTGCAAGCAGATTCTTTGTTCCCCGGCCTATATGCAACATACCAATGCAAGCTGGATATTACTGAACAGATAGGAATCTTCAACCTAAGAATAGAAGACTTGAATCATTGAAGTAATACTTTTGCGCTGTTTTCTGTGGACAGACGAAAATAATAATTGTCTATAGCCTCGAGCGTTAAAGTTCCCGAGTGTATTGATTAAATCCCTGAGCGTGTCAAAAGTAGTTGCTATTGAGGGGCAGCTATTTTGGCCGGGCCCAGGATCACTGATATTTGCTTTAAATATGCAGCATCTATGCAGCAGTAAGAAATGTCGACACTTATCTCGGTTCCAGCTCACCTGGGTGTGTCGGGGGACACGTTTGACCTGTCCTTCAGTCTTCCCTTCGTCGACTACCTACCAGCCACCGTGCCCCTCCTCGTCTTCATCAGGGTGAGTCAACCCCAACAGCTAATCGGTTATCCTAAGACTTGACCCGATGCTAATTTTGCCGCTGCAGTTTGCTTGCGATCGAGGAGTTAAGTTCTTCGCGTGTCTCTGGACCAAGTGTTTATGTCAACGAGCGTAATCACGCGTTGGCTGGTTGGCTATTATTCGTTCTTTGAAATGAAGCTCTTTCCCATTGATTTTGGTAGTCTGTAGTAAGTTTTTTAACATCAAATTCCATCGTATCCCCTGGCGCCGTAGTATCCTTTGGTGCCCTGGTATCCCCTAGTGCTGGTGCCTTGGTATCCCCTGGTACCTGTACCCCGGGCTGGTACCCTGCAGGCGGAGAGAGCGAGAGCTCAGATGTACCTCCTAATGCCCTCGTACCCTAGTATCCCCTGGTACCGGTACCCCTGGTACCTTAGCATCCCCTGGTACCGGTTTCCCTGTCTATATATATCGAAGGCGGAGAGTGCAAGAGCTCAGATGTACCTCCCGGAGCAGAACACCAGTCGACACTGCGTCATTGCCCTGTCGGAGAGCGCCAAGCTGCTCAATCGGGATGGCTCCACCCAGGGCCCCCTCGGGGTGGGGGGTGCCGCGGCCGACAAAAAGTGGAGGAAGGTCTTCCAGCCCGCGTGAGTCTCATATGTTTTCTATACCTACGACCCAGGTGAAATAAAAAAACCCAAAAAAGTTTTTTGGTAAACGGCGAGTTGGAATCATTTCTGTTAATGCTCATATATTTGTTCTCATCAGGATCAAGGCAACATATCGACGAAATGATGAACATCCTCCTTCCGTTGTTTATTGCAAAATTAGCGACTGTACGAAAAGAAAGTCTTCAGCTGCATGAACGATTGAACGCGAGCTGAGATCAAGACCACGAAGATAGAGATTGAGCTAAAAACGGATCAATCAGTGCATGTGAATCATCCCTGTGTCAAGATCTAATCATTGTTCACATGTGCCGAATGGCCAGTCTGTAACTCTATTTCTCGATCCAAACTCGCGTGCATCCAGTCCATCCTATGTCTGCGTGTCTCATAGCTGGACACTGGGTGTCTGTCTATGTGTCTGACTAATCCTGTGTCTGCGTGTCCTATTAATCCTACTCCTGCGTGTTTCCCACTAATCCTATGTCTGCGTGTTCACTTGTCCCATTAATCCTACCCCTGCGTGTCCCACTGATCCTATATGTGTGTGTCTCACTTATCCCACTAATTCTATATCTGCATGTCCCACTAATCCTACTCTTATGTGTCCCACTAATCCCATGTCTGGATGTCCTACTTGTCCCACTAATCCCATGTCTGCGTGTCCCAGTTGTCCCACTAATTCTATATCTGCGTGTCCCACTAATCCCATGTCTGGGTGTCCCACTTGTCCCACTAATCCTATATCTGCGTGTCCCACTCGTTTCACTAACCCCACCTCGCGTGTCTTGCCAGTGCGGGCTGGGTGGACGTGTGGACGACACCCATCGCGGCGGTTAGCATCTCCTACACCTACCACCCCATGCCGCCCCTGCGCTGCCCTGACAGCCCCAACAACCTCCTTCTCCCCTTCTCCACCCTGCTTGCCCTGCGCCCCCTGCGGCCCAAGCGGCGCGGCCCCCCCGTCCCCCCTGGGGGGGGCGGGTCGTTCGACGCAGCAGACATGCAGGAGGCGGAATTTGACCCGACCCGACTTGACCCAGATCTGATCAGCGTCGAGATAGAGATTGGACCGTCGGCGGCGTTTTTGTATGGATCGCTCGTGCGCAACTTTCTTCATCTCAAGGTGATTTGCTGGATGTTATTATAGTAAATATGATTCTTAACGAGGATGCTGTGAGGGCACTACAGCGTTACCACAATGATAGTCTATGGAAATAAAAATAAAGATATTATTAGGGTTTTTCTCTACCTACGCCTCCATGGCTATAGTTTGTTTCGGCGTCGAAAGACGTCATCGGGACCTCCCCTTGTCATGAGCACCAGGCAGGTATCATTTTGTGGAAAGAAGAAAACGAAGAAAATGATTATTAAAATGAAAATGATGTATACTTAATTGATTACTACATTATGTATGTATATGTTAGGAGTTCATTAAGTTTGATGGTTATAAGTTGTTTTGACGGTTATGGGTGGTCACCATATGGTGCTATAAATTCAATAAGTTTGATGGTTAGATGTGGTTTTGATGGTTTTGAGTCGTAACCATGTGGTGCTGTGTCTGATCGATTGCGTAGATGGGTATTACCATTGGTTTCGAAGACTGTTGTGTGATAACCACACACCCATTGGACTTACAAAGAAACGACTGCGTAGTAGATGAAGCAGTTGGTAATACTGAGGTTCTCGGATGTCTGACGCAATCACAGCGGTATTAACGCAGGCGCGCTGAGCGCACAAGGGCAGCTAAACATTCAGTGTTCTCATTGAAACTGAAAGAGAAATTCTACTAAATGTGTGTGCAAAGTACTTTGGTATATGGAAGTGAGACATGGCCAGCGAAGGTGGAGGATCTTCAGAGATTAAAGAGGACTTCAGAGATTAAAGAGGACAGAGAAAATGATGGTGAGATGGATGTGTGGAGTGTTATTGAAGGACAAGTGTCGAAGCGAAGATCTGAGAAAACGGTTAGGTGTCGTATGTATAACGGACATGGTGAAGAAAGAGAGACTGGGGTGGTTTGGACATGTAGAACGTATGAATGAGGAAGACTGGGTATCCGCATGTCGATATATTAAGGTGGAAGGAATCGTTGGAAGAGGGAGGGGGAAGAAAACGTGGAAGGAGGCGGTAGAGAGCGATATGAAGGAGCGAGGCATGAATAGAGATATGGCATAGAATCGAGAGTTGTGGGGGAGTCTCATCTTGGGAAACGTCCAACCTGTGTTGACACGGTAAAGTGGACGTAAAACGTAAATGATGATGATGATGATGTTCCGAACATCTTTATACTTTGCTATGATTACAAATCAAAGATGCCTTGAGTTATTCTTCATAGTTCAATAAAGGGGCGAACCCGTCCTGCAGCAAGTGAGGCTCTAGGTACATGTAGATAGCTAAGTTCCCAGAACACAGTAAACTATACCTATACTAATAAAACATCAATCTTATTTTCTAACATGTACTGATTAATGTATACTTATTAATCAATAAATCATTTGATTTTAAAAGATCTGCATGTTTGTTGTAAGTTCTAGAACTTATAGTCTCTGAGTTGCGTTTTTGAGAATATTGCTTCGTTAAACCCTTTTCAAATTTCCTGTTTAAAGCTCGTCTAAGACCGCTATTAAATTATTTGCTTTTCATGCCCTTTTTGAAAAAACTTTCTAACTCTTTTAATGTCATTTTTAAAATGTCAAAACTCTCTTTTGAATTTTGTTTTTATTTGTTTGATCGCTCGTGACCTACCAGGAGAATTATTTTGGAGAAGACCAGAAGTTTGCCGACTTTGAGCGCCCGGTGAGCAAGGGGGAGAAGGGCGCTACATACGACAACCTGACGGTGTCGTCGCTGAGCGGCGAGTCTAGGGACCGACCATTTGACGCGCGGCGGTATCGGCCGCTGCACGTGCGTGTGCAGCTGACCTTGCATGACGTACAGGGGCATCTAATGCGGGTGAGTGTGTAGTGTGGGTATTTAGAGCGGGTAAGTTTGTAGTGCGATAAGTGTATAGTGTGGGTAGGTGTGTAGTTTGAATGAGTTTTAGTGAGATGAGTGCATAGTGCGGGTACGTGTAGGTGTGTAGAGCGGGCATGTGTGTATAGCAGGTAGGTGTGTAGAGCGCGTAGGCATGTGTGTATAGCAGGTAGGTGCGTCGAGCGGGCATGTGTGTATAGTAGATGGTGTGTAGAGCGCGTAGGCATTTGTGTAGGGCAGGTAGGTGTGTAGGCATGTGTGTATGCAGGTAGGCATGTGGAGCGGGTAGTGTAGGTAAGTATGTCTTTTTTGTAAGTATGTCTTTTACCTGTGAGTTAACGCTTGTGATAGTTAGAATGTGCACTAAACGGTTAATTGTATTTCCGGTGATATTCCTTGAATTCTGCTCCAGCTCTGCCGCTCTTCCGTCCGCTCTCCGCCATCCGTTCTTCCGCTCGCCCTTGCGCTCTTTTTGCAAATTTTTTGTAGATTTGCCGCTTTGCTGTTAAAACAGTGTAACTTTGTGGGTAGTTACGAGTGTGTGGAGCCAAGTTTGTTTGCATTCAGGGGCGCGTAAAGTGGGCAAGCGATTGAGCTCAGCAGAATTCTGCTACTCAGTGAAACTCGAAAATACCATCTGCGCAGTTGAGTTTGATACAAACCACGCCTACCTCACACACATTGTATTTCTGCGTTTCACTGAGCAGCGGAATTCTGCTGAGCTCAATTGCTTGCCTACTTTGTACATCGCAGAACTGTCTGGAGAGCGCGGCGCCGTGTCCGTGCATCTTCCTTGAGCGACTCGGCTTTGAGCTTGACAAGAAGTATGAGGAGACCCTGCTGCAGGTCATCGTCTCCCCGGCGCTGCTCATCAGCAAGGACATGCTCGAGGCAAGTCTTCTTATCACAAAGGCATCTGTAGGACAAGTCTCCTCATCACTAAGACACCTTAAAGGCAAGTCTCCTTGTCACTAAGACATCATGCTGCTGCAGGTCATCGTCTCCCCATCGCTTCTCGTCAGCACGGATATCCTGGAGGCAAGTCTTGTCATCAGCAAGGATATCTTGGAGGCAAGGTTCTTTATCCCTGGGATATTTTAAAGGGAAGTCTCCTCATTACTGGTATATCATGGAGGCAAGTCTCCTCATCACTGAGATTTGTTAGCGGCAAGTTTTTGCATCACTGGTATATCATAGAGGCAAGTCTTTGCATCACTGGGATATATTATAAGGCAAGTCTTCTCATCACTGGGATAGTATTGAGACAAGTCTTTTCATCACAAGGAGTACTTAGAGGAAAATCTCTTCATGGCAAGTACTTCTGTGAGAAAGTTTCCTCGTACTCAACAACAGTTATGATATCGCAAGATCTGAATGATCAGTATGATTGATGTTGTTATTTTAGCATTGATTTCTAAGCCCAATTATGAGATCTATTTTGTCAGTCTGTTACAAGAGCATGATTATCTAAATCCAAGATGGTTGATGCACAAATGTTTGCGCTGCAGAGGCCTGAGTCCCACGCGCATCTCAGTGACGGCCACCTCGCCCTGTCGGGCCTGCAGATCCGCGGCCACGCCATGTTCTCCCACGAGGGCCTTCCGCTGGACAGCGAGACGCTCGAGTACGCCTGGCTGCTCGAGGTCACCGTCGGCGATCTCACCGGGCGACTCTCTGTCCCACAGGTGAGAGGACATGGTTATCTCACCAAAAACGCACTGCACAATGGTAAAAAAACATGATCTTGCCCTTTTCTTCTTCTTCGGTGTTCTGCCACATAGCAGGTCTTTGGTGTCCAAACCTTCCGCTCTAGCCGATCTTTGGCCTTTCTCTTCATCTCTGCATATGATGCCTTCTCAAGCAGGTTGTCTATCATCTCGATACATGATCTTCCCGGTCCTCTCTTCCGCTCCATTCTGCCCTCAATCGTATCTCTACAATCATTCTTCTCTCAATACATGTCCAATCCAGTTTTTCCTTCTTTTGACTATCACTTCCATCATAGTCCTTGTTTCCCCCACTCTCCTCAACACTTTTTCATTCGTTATCTTCTTTGTCCTTCTTATCTTCTCCTTTCTTCTCCATACCCACATAAATGCTTCTATTCTTCGTATGTCCTCCTTCTTGAGCGTCCAAGTTTCAGCGCGGTGTAGTGCCACAGATCAAACCACCGCCTTCAAAATCTTCTTTTTCACTTTTCTGCTGAGGCCTTTACTCAACAGCTCCTTTCTCTTGGTAAAAGCATCCTTTGCCATTCCTAATCTCGTCCTGATCTCTGCAGAAAAACATCTAATCTCCCATCTTTCGTAAGGGTCAAAAGGGTCTCGCCTTTTTACCAGGGCATATTTGACGAAAAATTTACTACTGCGCACTTTCTCTCGTACTTTTTCATTCTCGCACACAATTTGCAAGCAACTCTCATAATTTCAGTCTGCAGATCAATCAATATTGGTTTATGATTAACAGCATTTATCTCATAGTAGTTTTGCCAAAAAAATAAGACAAAAAATGTGTGAACTATAAAAAAATTTATTATATGAATTTGAAAATACATTTCATAGTGTGAGTTTTTACTGACATGTCGGATTTCTTGTTACTGTTGAATTTTGTTTGCTTGCGTGCACAGCAGCAGAACATTGTGGATATTAGATAATGCCGGAAATTAAGACACCAATTCATCATTTATATATTTTAATATAGAATATGAACATGCATTTGATAGTGTGAGTGACTGCCGACATATCGGATTTCTTGTTACCGCAGAGTCTTGTTTGTTTGTGCATCCAGCTGCAGAACATT
The DNA here is from genome assembly GCA_034695025.1 of Chamaedrilus cognettii. NCBI lineage: Eukaryota > Metazoa > Annelida > Clitellata > Enchytraeida > Enchytraeidae > Chamaedrilus > Chamaedrilus cognettii. The sequence continues at coordinate 4,707 of JAQIWG010004871.1, read as the reverse complement.
GTGGAGTTCTTGCAGACGTTCGTCTACCTCGTGCAGGACCCTGAGAACGTCCTCCAGCCCGCCGTCAACTACACACTCTGCCAGCACATGCTTCCTCAGGCCGCGTGCACCTATAGTTCGTCACCAGGGGGCGCCGCCGTGGCGGGGGAGGCGGGGGGCAGCGGTGCAGCGGCAGAGGGGGGTTATCTCTGCCCCTCGGGGGAGGAGCTGAAGTACAGGGTGACGCGTGTGTCTGTGGACTGCGTGGATATATACTTGGCGGAGACTGGGTCTGCTCTGAACATACAGGTATTTGTTGATAGTAGTTTATTAATTATGGTTATTATCGATGTTAGTTTATTAATTATACTGATTATATTGCTCTCAGCATACAGGTCTTTGTTGATAATAGCACCGGTGATACTCCCTATCTCTTCCATAGTATCGTTTTTTGCTAGATTTTGATGTGTTAGAACGGCGCACTGCTCTAGCTGTGGTACCAATAACGCGATTTCATTGGTCCCTGACTCCCAGTAGGGCTGTCCCCAGCTGTGGACCGGGGGCACCAAGATGGCGACGATGTGAATGGATCAAATACGGGCGACGATGTGGATGGATCAAACACGGGTCGAGTCTAGAGGGCGCTGGTGCCCAAACAGCGCGTAATGTGCATGTATAAGACAAGCCGTTGCCCATATAATGCTGAAAATAGACCGAGGCGAGGGATTAGGGCCTCGATAGGGTTTCAAAGTTAGAGTTAGGGCTAGTGTTGTGGTTAGGCATTTTAGGCAACCAAAAGCATGGCCGGCAACGGCACGGGCACCAGCACAACTGGAGTCGACCCCGCTTCAATTGAAACACAAGCGGTTATATATCCACTCAAGCACCACGAACCACAAACCCTAGCCATAACCAGGGCCGGCGGCAGGGCACGCGCCCCCCGTCCGGAGGGGCAGAGTTTTGAGGATCTTTTTGACGACAATTTTGCATTTATTTTGTAATTTTTGAAGACAGCAGCTTTGAATGTAATAGCTGACCTTGCGCGCCGTCATGTGCCCGTGCAGCACAGAGCAGCGCGCTGTTTTAATTAAATGAAAAGTCGATACGCAAAACAGGTCGAGTGTCACTTCTGTACTTCTAGATTCTGTGATAATAGGTTGTTAAAGCTGATTATTAATATTATTAATATTGCTCTCAACGTTCAGATATTTGTTGATATTCCTTACCTTGTAGCAGGGAGTTACCATACGTAATTACTGTAATGTAAAATTTGGCTGTGTGGTTTTGGGAGTTTTAGGACCGTGTGTAGCAACGAAGACTGTTTGTCTGGTTCTGTGCGGAGGGCCACGCACAGAATCGCTCCTCCTTCTTTTGTCTGGGCCGCAAGCCAATTCTTTGTTCCTCGGCTTGCTGGGGTACCGCCAGCTTGCGGATCCACGCATGTGTAGACATTGTTGTGTGTGTATGTTTGATGTTGATAACCTTATGCGTTTGACATTTGATGAAGGAAGATCTATCGTACCCTAATATGGCTAATTAGGACAGGATTAGGACAACAGGCACACACCAGTGTGTGCTTGTTGGCACACACTGGTGTGTATATCTGCACATACAGTTTGTCCGCATACACGCGTGCACATACATGCGTGCATCTGCCAGCTGATGGAAACATTGGTTTGATGCGAGTGAAAAGCACAGCATAAGGAGCAAAGTATGGATGCTAAGTAAATTAAGTAAATTTGCGTAGTATGTAATCATGCAGTGTGCGGCTCTGTGTGGTGCAGGTGTACCCGGTGCGCCTTGCGACGTGCAATCTGCACAGCGCGCAGACCAAGCTCGGCGTCACCGCACTTATCCCGCACATCAACATCAAGCAGTTTGTCCTCTCCATCCCCGTCACGCAGCAATACGACTCCGACACGGATGCATGGCTCGACGCCGGCGGCTTCTGCGTTGGGCCGATCAACGTGGACGCGGCCATGGCGCTGCCGGCTGCCCGCTGTCTCGCTGAGCAGCGCAAGTTTCTACGCGCGCACGACTTTCGCACACGCCGGCTGACGTTTCTGTGGCCACGAGGCGGCGCGGCTGATGCCTGGGGAGGCGGCAGTGAGGGAGGAGTGGGTTTTTCGATGCCGGGGGGCTCGAAGAAATTTGCACGGGCGCGCGGAAGCACTGGAGGTTTGGCGGGACTGGGGGGAGACAAGTCAAGGGGGTCTTTGGGTAGAAAGGAGCATGGGAACGCCACTGAATTCGACGCGGCAAACTCGGGGGCATTTGAAGCGAGCTCTGGTGAGCCGGCGACGCCAGACGGCGCCCCGCGGCGCTGCGGCTGTGTCGGGGGGTGCCGATTTTTCGGCAACAATCGCAACGGACCGACGTTTTTTGTGCCGGACGATCGCGATTTTGTCGAGAGCACCAACGCGGCGGTGCAGCACCTAATCGCCGATGGCTCGAGCTTTGGGTTTGGTCAGAGTCTGCTCCACCGCGATGAATTTGTGCTCAGTCTGGTGACTGCGCCCCTCTCGCACGCACAGACCAAGTCCATGTTGATACGGCGACTGCGGCGAACGACGGCTTTTGATGCCGACGCGACCCTGAAGGCCGCGGATTTATCTATCGCCGATTCGACGTTTGTTGCCGATAGATTGAGGGGTGCAGCGGCGAAACCTGGACGATTTGAGTGGCCTAATGGAGGGGATTCGTCCGGGGAGGGAACGTTGGTGAGCGGCGGGGGGGGGCGCGGGTCTAAGTTGTCTGCGGTGGATGAAAGAGATGGGGAGAGCGCCGATCTGATCGACTCGACGACGAGCAACGGGGATGGGCTACCGAGCGATTCCGTCCCCGACCCGTACGACACGGATCCCAGTGCGCCGTCCGACGCGAGCGGAGGGGTGCTGGCGGGGGGATCGGCCCCCGCCAGTGCCGAGACTCTGCCCGGGGTTGTCGCGACAGAGGGGGGCGGCGTTGGCAGCACGGGCAGTCTTGAGCTGCCGGGGGGGGCAGGGGGAGGGGGGGGTGCGCAGCCCCTGGGGGAACAGCAGCGTGCGGTGCACCACGGACGCACACGCAGCTACGACCCCCCAAAAACTTTTCGACCCGCCGCCTCTGCCACCATGGCGGGGCCGCAAACCCCCGTGAGTCCCAGCACGCCATTTGGCCATCGCCGGCTGACTTCGGTGGGGACCCCTAGCGGGGAGTCGAGGAGTTCCCTTGTGAGCTCCCACAGTGGGCTGTCGCGCCACGCCAGTCTAACGAGTCCAGTCCTGCGCAGGCTGTCGTCCCAGCAATCCATCGACAGGTTCAGCGAGAACGGGGTGGATGGTGGGGGCGGTCTCATCGAAACGGCCTTTGTGGAGGCTGGGGGGGGCAGCGAGGGGGAGCTGAGGTTGTTGAATAATGTGAGTCCATTTTCATCCACATATAATCTCTCTCTCTAGTGTGCTGTTACCCCTGCAAGCCAGAGAACAAAGGATTGTCTTGCAGCTCAGAGCTTCTCGGGCGTGTCGTAAAAGGCGACAAGGGGGAGCTGTTCTGTGCAAGGGAGCCTGCACAGAACCAGACTGTATATAGTCTTTGTGCTACACATGGTCCCTAGAATACAAAAAAACAAAAAACCTTACGTTTCGTTCTCAATCAAATTGTCAATCATTCCTATTCGCTTTCTTCCTGGCCCCCTCTTTTCTTCCATGTCGGTATGTCCTCTTTCTCAGCCATGTTACGGCGCTCAAAAAGTAGGCTTGAAAAAGAAAAGATCAAACTTTCTTCAATTGATAAATAATCAATTGAAGAAAGTTTGAGTAGCATGCATGTAAAATTTTTGTGAGAAAGAAATGTTATCATTTCTTATTTATATTATGCTATTACTTTGTGCTTATTAGGGAAAGGGTAGTTTGGATGCAACCCTGAGGGGCGGTCAGGGCGTGGCACACACGGGGGGCGGCAGGGGGCTGAACGTAAGTGGAGGTGAGGGATCGAGCAGCAGGGAGGGGTTTGAGTCGGCGGTGGAGGATCTCGACTCTAGTGTAGGCAGCCTGCCGGGAGCGTGTCGGGGGGTCGGCGGGGAGGTGAGGCCGACGGGGGGGCAGAGAAGGGGCGAGCTAAGGTCGCCTGACAGCGACGTGACGTCGAGCGTGTCGAGTCACTATAGCAACGCCGTCGAATGTCAGCCCGGTATGAACGGATGATGCATTTTTGAGTTGTTTTGGTTGAAATCATGGACAGAATTTGTACTGAGTTTTTTTTGAAGCTTTTCGCAGTAGTTTTGTTAGTTCTTTTGGCGGTGCAGTAGTTAAAATAATACTTTGTCCATACTTTGTCCTAGTCAAAATTTTTCCCTCAAAGGAGCCCCATTGAATTTTTTAAAGCCAGAGGGAAGCTCACTTGTGTTGCCTCTTTGCGGCGGGGAAGGCAACGTGCACTCCTGAGGAGCACGGCGAATGCACAGGAACGTCAAGGGCCAATCTCAGCCCTCCATCCATCCGGGGTTTGTAAATAGCAATAGTTGGCGTCGACCTGTTTACTAAATTGTTTGACAGTTTAAGAGCAGGGCTGTGTTCTATGGAGAGTGACATAGTGTGCCACAGTCGGTTTGCATACTGCGTGTTGTACATTGTAGATTGTACATTGTGGATTGTACATTGCAGATTGTACGTTGTAGATTGTACATTGTGGATTGTACATTGCAGATTGTACGTTGTAGATTGTACATTGTGGATTGTACATTGCAGA
>JAQIWG010004870.1:0-15357 GCA_034695025.1 Chamaedrilus cognettii | reverse complement strand
TTGAGGAGGCCTATTTAAACTATTGCGTCACAGTAACTCCGCCACCTCAGTGGTGGCGGAGTTACTGTGACGCAATAGTTTTGCCGTTTGATTGTTCGAATTGAACGAATTGTTTGACCGTTTTTCAGGACATGCTTCTTTTGACTGGTACATGTTCATTAGATTTCTTCTCTTTATCACAGAAAATGTGTTCTGTGTTCATGTTGTAGATGTTTACCTGATTTAAAAAAAATGAGTAACTCCCTGCTGTATATTTCAAAACTTGTGTCTATCTACTCGTGGCGTCCTGCGCGCACGCTGTTAATGCACTACAATGCCAGACTTGAACGTGCAGGGTTGTGTACGTTAGAGCTCAGGAGGTTATGAGCCGAGTTGTGCCTCTGTTATAACATTTTACGCGGAAATGCTGAAATGGATGTTACAAACTTTTTTTAACGTGAAACCTCACCGTTAACCAGAGGTCATAGTTGGAAGTTGAAACTGAGAACACCAAGGTTTGATTTGAGATTGCAATTTTTTCCCTACAGAACCATCAATATCTGGAATTCCTTATCAGAAGACACAGTATCAGCCGTCTCAGTAAAGTCCTTCAGATTAATGCTCATGACAGAATCTTTTGAAAAATTCTTAATTATTAAAGGCTAGCTTTGCTGATTTAATACCATATTTTACACATATACATGTATGTATAGCCAGATGTTTTATGATTACAAATATCTTATGGTCAATTGGTAGTCAATATTTGGAATTCCTTATCAGAAAACACAGTATCAGCCGTCTCAGTAAAGTCCTTCAGATCATTGTTCATGGCAGAATCTTTTGAAAAATTCTTAAATATTAAAGGCTAGCTTTGCTGATTTTATATCGTATTTTACACAGAATTTATGCATGTATGTGTGGCCATATGTTTTGTGATTGCCAGGTATTTTATGATCAATTTGTAGTCGTGTTGCAAATAACTTGATGAAACTCAAATTCTTTACGTGTACTTTTTTTAAAGCATCAGTTTTTTGTTTTTGCCATCTTTTTTCTTTGCGCGACTGCTCATAGGAAATGTTGTGAAGTGCTGTAATGATCGGCATGCGTTGGCGCTCTGGGTGCATCGACACCCAGAGCCTGTCATGCCTGTATTTCAAGCCACTGTTTGTCAAACTGTATCATTGAATGTGCTTGAAATAAAAACGTTTTCATTCATTCATTTATATCGTTTTTGAGATATACGACAATACCTAGTTGTCGCTTTTCGGCATATAACAATGTTACGCGTTCCCACAATAGCAGAGCTTACCAATTTCTAAAGCTGCTATATCCTGGATTAAACTACTTGTTTTAGACTAATTGCTGATTTCAGAAATCAAATCCGTTTTGCTCTATCACATACCGTTTTGAGATATACGCCAATGCCAAATTGTCACTCTTCGGCATATAACAATGTTATGCGTTCTCGCAATACAGAGCTTAAAAATTTCTAAAACCGCGGTATCCTACATTAAACTACATGTTTTAGAATAATACCGAAGCGCTCATTTCTATAAATCAATCATTTCTATTCCGTTTTGCTTTATCACATACCGTTTTTGAGATATGCGATAATAGCAAGTTGTTGCTTTCAGCATATAACAATGTCACGCGTTTCCACAATAGCATAGCTTACGCAGTGTGCAGTATCCTGGATGCAGTATCCTGGATTAAGCTATGTGTTCTAGACTAATTTGGGAGCGCTGATTTCAGAAATGAAATCTGTTTTGATGTATCACATATCGTTTTTGAGATACTACATCATGTTTCCACTTTTTGGCATATAACAGCGACAATATGAATATTTAATTTGTGAATATCTTTTTTCCCTGACGTGATAGAACAACACCAAGCACAGATTCGGAATCAGTGCGCCAAAATAGGTTAGAAACGCCTAACTGATATAAGGATGCAAAAACTTTGTTGACCAGTGAATTATCTGCCGCTGTGGGTCGCGGTCTAAGTCTGTTGGCGTGCACCATGCTGACATTTGATTGGCTGCGTCGGTCAGATCTGTCAGATCAATGTTTGTCTTGGTGAAACAGAAATCAGCTGAGCGAAAGTTAAACGCACTTGGACGATTATCATCGCGATTAGTTAAACGACATCTCAAACCGATTATATCCAATCTTGGTGCATGCAAGTATTAGTGTTAGCACACACTTGCTTGTCAACAAATAGCGTAAATACAATATGCGTGAGTAGGTATGAAGCTCAATCGTGCAGATTGTATTTTCGCGTTTCGTTAACGAGCACGTTTGTGCTGACACTAAGCGCTTGTCTACTTTACATGCCCAGATCTGCTTGGCACGCACTCTCACCTATGGCTAGGACGCTTGCGATAGGCCGACAAACAATATCCACAATGTAATTGTCTCTATGCAAAAAGGTTTTCAGGTTAATGTTTAAAGTGTTTGTTATAAAAGTGTAGAAGTTCTGAAATCCCGCAACAGTTGATAAACTTAGTCAAATAATTGTCAAGCTCATTTCATCTTCAACTTTCTTGTTGATTTCTTGTATGCGGTTTGACGAACAAGTTCTGAATGACCTTCAGATATCATTCTACTCTCCCAATCTGCTAACTTTTTGTGATAGGCAATGCTGTTCGCTCTTGCTTGATTAATAAAAGGCTGAAAGATAAGAATATAGCTTAATAAATTCAAGTTTATTCAGTTGCAACTTACAATAAGTACAATACTTACAACATTGTTGATGCAAAAACTTATATAATGTACATGATCTCACCATCTGACAATCCATTTTTTTCTCTGCGCATCCAAACATACTCATCAGCAAACTAACAGAGCATTCTGCTCTGTTAGTTTAGTGATGAGTCTGAGCTGTTAATGCAACGTATTTGTTACACCACCTGTATGAGCCCGTCGATATGTTGGGCCTGTACCATAATATAGATATTCATAGATTTTTATAAATATTCATAGGTTCCGGATGATGAATGTTCATTTCCATACCACGAAAATGAGCCGTGGCCTTTGAAAATTCCATGACGTCATGGGTCTACGAGAATTGAACAATCAAAAAGTCCGCAAGAAATTCATACAGTCCGCCATCTTGCTTAAAATCTTGTTTATGTATTTGAACATTGGTTGCAAAATCTTTGAGTTTGTGCACTTTTATTAGAGTTCCTTCAAGACATAGCAGCGGTATTACACGGTGTCTCAAAAGTAAAGGAATCAATGAGTTTCTTCAATAATTACAGAAAGCAATAAGCGTTGTCAATATAAATTTTGACCACATTAACTTCATCATTGCTTCATATATAAAATCCAATTTGCGTAGAATTTCATCCAGCGATTAAAAATATGCGAGTGGTCAAAGTTGACCTACAACCAACCAACATCCCAATCAAGCTGGAAAACTCCTTAATTGCGATTTGCATCAACAAATTTGCGGTAAGAATCTCTTTAATATTCCAATTCAGTAATTGCTACCAATCCAGGAATGTACACATCATGTTTCTACAAGAATTGGTTCCAACATGCACGTGAAAAGGTAGAAGAAGGCTGTATAAAAGAAGAATAACACAAAAGCGCTAGGCGGCTAAGTAGCGTACTGTCAACTATCGCAATTTAGCAGCATGGTACCAACTTGTTACAAAATGCGTCAGAAAAAATCAACATCAAACACCTGCAGCATGGAATAACCAAAAAGTGCGACAAATAAAAAATTTCTGACGTTAACACAAAGATAAGCAACAGCGTGATAAATTATTGGCTTGCACAAGAGATGCAAACGGCAATTATTAGTTTCCAGCTTGGTTGATGCGTTTTTTGGTAGGTAAACTGACTACTCGTGTCTTTTTAACCACTGTATGAAACTTAATGAAAATCGGCAGAAATATGAAGCAATGATCCAAGTATATGTGCTAAAAATTTCATTGACAAAGCTTATTGCATTCTAGTTATTGACAAAATTTCTTGGATCCTTTACTTTTGAGACAGTATATTTAGTATTGTATATTACGAACTACTTTCTGAGTTGATTTTAACTACGGTTTGAATTGAGTATTTCTTCAGAAGTTTTGTTGTAGAATTGAGAAATTAGTTACACTACAGAGAGACCAACAACACTTTCATTGAGAGTACAGGCATTATTTTAATTTTATCACTACGCTAAACAAGAGTGCTAGCTTAGATTCTCTCCTTCGGTTTTCTTCTTCTTGATCAGCCCCGTTACCAACTACTCACCCCTATATATACTTTATTTTGATGCGACCAATATTGACCGTTCCGGACAAAGTTTCTTGGCTCAAGCAACCTTGCTCGGCACGGACTCTGTTTGCCACTTGCTCCCTGCGAATAGTAGAGAAGGCTCACACATTACTCTATCTCCACATACTTGTACTTAGTCCCCAGCGATAACAACTCGACACGGACGACTTGGTCGCTTCGAGCAATATTGCTCCCCCGAGCAATATTGCTCTTTGCGAGCAATGTTTACTTTATGCCCAAACAATTCTTGACCCTTGCTCATAAAAATGTTTGAACCTTTGGCATACTACAGCCCGACTCTGTATCACTGTTAGTCCTATCCCCTATCTATAACAGCTTATCACTTTGATTGCCGCGTTCTTGGATCAACATTGCTCCACCCGGACAATATTGCTTGATGCGAGCAATGTTTGACCTTTTTCCCCATCTGTTTGCTGCAACTCGACCCCGTACCGCTGATAGTCCTACTGTCTGTTATCATTAGCCTTATGTCGATCAATACAATTTGTAGGGGTACTTTGTAGGCTACACGATAGTCCTATCTAGTCCTATAATACATTAGTGTTTAAAGTTGAATAAGTCGTTTAGCAAAGAACAACGCATGGCCGCTCATCTAGACCAGTAACTTCATCGCTGTTCCCGCCGTATCAGCATACCATATGTAAACAACGTTGTTGCTAAGTTAATGAATAGTTTGATGAACTAGTCGTTCCATATCCCAAATTATAATCGAGGAGCATAATTAGCTGATCAATCAAAAATCATGAACCATACAAATTTGACCAAATATACACAAGTCCATAGCAGGTAGCCAGCATAGAAATGTAGACCAACAGGAATGCAATCATTGTGTATGTAGGAGCCGTCCTGTACATAACCGCACTTTTTCTGACTTCTTTCCTAAAGTACATACGCTTTCTTTCTATCTCTGTCCCTTCTCCCCCCCGGCCCTCTGTGAACATTGACTAGCTTTAGTGTTGCTATCGTTTTAGGTCCAATTTTAGTTTGAGTTCAAATTTTGTAGTTGCATTTGAGTTTATGTTTAATTTAATATTTTTACAATATATTCTATTAAGAATACTTTTGCAGTTTGCCTAACGGAAATTGTCGTATTAATCAACAGAACATGTTTAGATGGTGGTGAATACTGAATACATTAACCAAGCATACTCATATACACCGTGTCTCAAAAGGACCGAATGAATTTCTTAAATTACTGCAAAACGCAATATGCGTTGTAAATGAAATGTTTACCACATTAACTTTGATCATCGCTTCATGTTTCTACCCATTTTCGTTGAATTTCATCAAGCGGTTAAAAAGATACGAGTAGTCAAAGCTGTCTACAAAAAAATGCGTCAACCAAACTGGGAAACTGCTCAATTGCTATTTGCATCAACAATTTTGTGTAATTGTTGTAGTTGCTTGCTCGATAGCCGAGCGTAGCGCGATGGGATATGTCCCACCATTTCTTTCTGTCCTGTGCTTTCTGGACAGCGGTGTACAGCTTGATGTTGTATGGCGCAATGTCGTTCTTCACAGTGGTGAACCATGTGATGCAAAGGCGACTCCTGGGTCGCTTTCAGTCCCTTGGTGGAGCTAGCGCACTGTCTAACGCCATTCTTGTCTCCCGCCCCTGGTCCAGGCGGTGTGACGAACTTCCGCGTTTGTGACAAAGTCTTGCCAGCGAGCGAATGCCCAGTTTTTTGAAGGCACTGACTGTCAAAGGCATCGAGACGATCAGAGCATGCACACCTTTGATTTCTGCGTTTCTCAACCTAACGTGGCCAATCGGGGGCATATTTTGGCACTCTAAAGACGTAGTTTCATATTCAAATGGTTGCGCTGAAAATCGGACGCATAAGTTCCATCTGCACAATGCAGTTGATGCTTTATTTGGTCTTGAAGTGGTGGATAGCTAGATGGTAGCACAGTACCCGTGCATTAACGGTGTGCGCGCAGGCCGCCACGAGTAGCTAGACGAGTTTTGAAATTTACAGCAGGCGGTTACTCATTTTGGAAAAATCAGGCAAACATCTACAACATGAACACAGAACACATTTTCTGTGTTAAAGAGAAGTCTAATGAACATGTGCCAGCCAAGAAGCATATTCTCTGAAAAACGGTCAAAAAATCCATTCAGTGGTTGCAAAGTTACTGTGATGCAATGGTTTAAATTGGGTTTTCCTCCCCAAGTAAAAAAAACCTCTCTCACATCTTGTGTACGATTTTTTTTAAAGATAATGTTTCTAATAAGATAGGATGTTTTTTAGCTCCAAGCAAGTTGCAAAAAAAACAATAGTGTGAAAATCTTCCATATCGGGCAGATAGTAAAAACGTTTTCGCGATTCATGCATAAGTGCTTGAAATGGCCCCCACAATATTTTGAAATAATTGATTCGGCCAGGAATGCTTTCCCCAAAGGCATATATTTTTTCCCCCTAGTTTCATAATTGTAGTGCTCAAGTTTGTTACCCACGATGACGTGAAAATTAATTTTTTTTTCAAAATCTGGGGGGCTTCAGGGGGCACCATTAATTTTATACAAATTCAAGCAAAACTATAATCCGGGCTTTGTGAGCATGTTCCCTAAAAAATTCTCAAAATCCGATCAGTGGCGGTTGAGTTATTGTGGGGCTTTGGCTTTGGCCCCTTTACTTTTATAAAAACCGATCGCCCATCTCATGTATCAATATTTTGTTAAAACTTATCTAGGGCGATTTTTAGCCCCGACCAAGTGCCACACAACGGTGGAAAATCTTGCAAATCAGACTGATAATAAAAAAATTATCTCGATTCTTGCAAAAGTGCATGATATGACCCCCCCCCAGGGTCCCTTAACACTTCGAAATGAATTTGTCAGCCAGAAACGCTTTCCCCAATGGCATATATAATTCGCCCCTGGTTTCATTATTGTAGTGCTCAAGGTTGTTACCCACGATGACGTGAATTTTTTTTTTTTTTACTCTATGGGGGGGGCCCCAGGGGGCACCGTTCATATTTTTCAAAATCCAAGCGAAGCTGTATTATCTGGGCTTAGTCCGCATGTTCCCGGAAAAAATGGTCAAACTCCGTTTAATGGTGGCTGAGTTATTGCGTGGCGCAATGGTTTTGGTCCCCCCAACTTTTTCATAAAAACCGTTCGCCCATCTTATATATCAAATTTTTTTTTTACTATGTACAGGGCGTTTTTTAGTAATGAGTAAGTGGAACAAACTGGTGCAAAACGCGTGCAAATCGGACTGATAGTAAAAATGTTATAGTGATTCTTGAAAAGTGTGTGAAATAACCCCCCCCCAGGCTCCCATAATATTTTGAAATGAATTATTCGGCCAGGAACGCTTTCCCCAATGGCATCCTATATATCAATATTTTGTTAAAACATGTATAGGGCGTTTTTTAGTAAGTAGTAAGTGGAACAAACTAATGCAAAACTCGTGCAAATGACTGATAGTAAAAAAGTTGTCGCGAATCATGCAGAAGTGCGCGCATGAATCGAAAAAGTGCGCGCAGTGGCCCCCCAGACACCCCCATAACATTTACAATGAAATTTTTCACTGGAAACACTTTCGTGAACGGCAAAAATGTTTTGCCCCTTATTCTAGTTATAGACTTATAGTTCAGGAGACGAGTCTGTGGGAATGCGCCAAAGATCTGTAAGAAAAAAGAAAAAAAAAGGAAAAAAAAATTAAGGTACTGGGCCGAAAGAGTATGGCGTTCGTCTTTCGACGCACGCCGTAAAAAGCTTTGAGATACCAGCTGATTGCAAGAAAGCCGGTAGATGGCAACCAACGTTCAAATATGGTACGGTGGCCCAAAATGGCCATTTGTCACACTTTTTTTATAAATACATGTTTAAAATCGGGAGTGTTCCCATACTTAATCCGGCTGGCATTTAGGCGATACTTTTTACGTCTAAAAATTGTCTATTGCAGATTAACGTAAACTGAGATCGGGGATTTGCAAGTATACATGATAATTTTTCAAATTTATAGTCAGTTGTATATTGGCCACGTAGACTGAAAATAAGATACCTATGAAAAATCAGTTTGTATTCATTAAATTTTTTCAAATACTTTTTTTCCTATGTAAACAAAATGTAAATGGTGTATACGACGGGTGATACTAATCACCGTACGGAGCGTACAGAGGCGTATTGCAACCATATAAAGGTGTGCGGCTAGCATACAGGCCAAGCTTGAAGACCATAAGGACGATGTTCCATAATAACATTGTTGTACGTTCATAGCCCTTCCCCGGCTCCAGTTTGATCCCTTGAATACATACATAATATAAAAAGTTGCGCACCCCTACTCAAATATTCACTGAGGCATCAACGTTTACTAATTAAATTCAGAGGACTTCATAATCTCTGTAGCATAACCTACATGTATGTAAAAGGCGTAAATTTCTATAGAAAGGCATACAACTATGTTATTAGGCATCATAGTCCGCACGGTCTTCAAGGTTGATGCTAGGCCTACACCTCATACGGTCTCCATACGCCTCTGTACGCTTCGTACGGTGATTACTACAACTGACGTATTAATATTATAATGATATACGAGTATTTATCACGATTGTTTTGTTCAGTTTTGAATAATTGTCAGTGTTTCTTCCAAAGTCAGAAGGAAGGCGCGTAACTACTACACTGATATGAATGATAATTATATTCATGACATAAAGCTATAAATTATAGACTCCTTAATAAAGTCCTAAGTGTTAATTGTTCAGAAAGGCTGCACAGAAATGACTTGACTTGCAATAAGTGCACACACGACTTTTTTTTCTGCACACACTTTAGAATTTAGAGGGAATACTGCCAGCGAGCCATGCCACCCGACGTTTCTCAATGATGTCCATCGTACTTGCAGTGATCCAAGGCTGCCAGGTGAGCCTCTTGAAGTGTATCGTACTTTTTGCAGCCTGGGGGGAGGCTTCTGGGGGCACCGTTCATATTTTTCAAAATCCAAGCAAACTGTACTATCCAGGCCTAGTCCGCTTGTTCCCTAAAAAAATAGTAAAAATCCATTCAGTGGTGGCTGAGTTATTGTAACGCAATGGTATTGACCCCCCTAACTTTTATAAAAACCGTTCGCCCATCCTATATATCAATATTTTGTTAAAACATGTATAGGGCGTTTTTTAGTAAGTAGTAAGCGGAACAAACTGGTGCAAAACGCGTGCAAATCGGACGGATAGTAAAGAATTTATCGCTATTTTTCAAGAAGTACATTAAGTGGCCCCCAGGCCCCCTTAATATTTTGAAATGAATTATTCAGCCAGAAAAACGCTTTCTCCAATGGCATATATGTTTTCCCCCTGGTTTCATAATTGTAACGCTCAAGGTTGTTACCCACAATGACGTGAAATTGCAATTTTTCAAAATCTGGGGGGCTCCTGGGGGCACCGTTCATATTTTTGAGAATCCAAGCGAAGCTGGATTATCTGAGCTTAGTCTGCATGTTCCCTGAAAAAATGGTAAAAATCCGTTCAGTTATTATGGTGCAATGGTTTTGGCCCCCCCCATCTTTTAGCAAAACCGTTAGCCCATCTTATATATAAATATTTAGTTAAAACATGTATATTGCGTTTTTTAGGATGTAGTAAGTTGAACAATCTGGTGCAAAATGCGTGCAAATCGGACTGATAGTAAAAGAGTTATCGCGATTCATGCAAAAGTGCTTGCAGTGGCCCCCTGGACACCCCCATAATCTTTACAATGAAATTTTTTCGCTGGAAACACTTTCGTGAACGGCAAAAAATGTTTTGCCCCTTATTCTAGACTTATAGGTCAGAAGGTAAGTCTCCGGGAATGCACCGTATACCACACATGCATCCATATGAAATTATAAATATATATTTTTTTAAACGAAATAAAATTAATAAAGGTACCGGCCGAAACAGAACGGCGTTCGCCTAGCGATACACACCGTAAAAAGTGAGAGAAATTTCTGTAGTTATCACAAAAATAAGCAGTTGCAGCGTGAACAATTATTGGCTTGCACAAGAGATGCAAATGGCAATTTAGCGCAGGTTCCCAGCTTGGTTAACGCGTTTCTTTGTAGGTCAACCTTGACTACTCGTAGCTTTTTAACCGCTCTATGAAATTCAACAAAAATTGGTAGAAATATGAAGCAATGATCCAAGTTAATGTGATAACAATTTAATTGACACCGCTATTTGCGTTCCGTAGTTATTGAAGAAATTCATTGGGTCCTTTACTTTTGAGATAGGGTGTATATGGTACACATTTACATGTTTGTCCATAAGAAAAACAAACAATGAAACAACGAATACACGTGACGTCATTGCAATCTTCATAATTTGGTATTTGGTAATAATTTTTTAATAATAATTTGGTGAATATTGTGTATGATTTGTTGTTGTATTTAAAGGAGTTTTAGTAGTGATGCTCTCTTTAGGAGGTATCAGTAGCTATTAATTCATAGACTACTATCCGTGACCTCCGAATTAAGGCTGCGAAAACAATTAGTAGGCTACTAGACAGTATTAAACTGCTCATCATTTATCATTTCTTATGCTCTGAGTGTGCACGGGTTTAACGGCTAGCGCGAGCAACCGAGACCTGCTGCACAGCAGTTCCAGTAGCCTACTATAGCCTATTCGCTGCATAAGTTGAATCGATTCAATCACCATTGCAATGAATAACGGCCCACATCATATGATTCGTAGGCCAGCTACGGCCTCAAAGAGGCTGCGCGAAGAAACAGTAGCTAGTGCCTGCACTTAAGTATGAGTATATATATAAGTCAGATATATTACTATCATTATTGATTAGCTATCAAATAAATTTGCGTAGAGTCTGCAATTATATGGGCCTACACTAATTATATTTAGGCCGAGGCCTACTTTATTATTAAGGTCTACATCATTATTAAGGCCTACAGATCTGCACGTTCCAGTTTCAGAAGTCATTCGGCTAGCGCATCACTACTCTGGCGACAAGAGCAGTGTTCCCACTAGACATAAGCGATTTGCTCGACGGGCGTGTCGTCGCGCCACGGACTAGCCGCATTCGAGTCGAGAATGGAATCTTCGCCAATCCAGCTTGTTTCTCGGAATTAATATAAGTTGACTGAAAAAATTAAATAACATATAATATGTTCAGATTTTGATTGACCGTTATAAATTTTGATTTGACGAAAATCAAAATCTCAATTTTTTTACAGTTCTTTCGCACAATTGCCGAACCCTAAACCGTAACGTACTCCTAACCCTAACCTATATCTGAGCCCTGAACCCTAACCCCAAACCCTAATTTAGCCTCAACCATAACCCAATACCCCCTAACCCTAACTAACAACTTCACCCAAACCCTAACTTGAAAACCCTAGAGAGGAATTTATTTTTTACTATTTACGAGAATTGACAAGTAGCGACCCGCTCGTATTTTAATAGAAAAAGATTTCAGGTTATTTTAGGTACTTTAAATAAATTGTCCACTTCCCAAAGCCAAGATAGATTGTCGCAGATTCAATTCTAGCGTGCCGCGTGCGGTGGTCGCCAATGACGTAATATTGCGTCATGTGACGTATATTACGTCAAGGGTGACCGCTTATAGCTATTATTGATCAATAACTCTTTGCTCTTTCAAACAGTATTTTTCTACCGAGACTTTGTCCCCGGTGAAACAACTTTACCTTAACGCACACGAACTTTAAGCTTCAGTCTTACCAATGAATACGTCTCTTATGGCCTTTTAATCCCAATTTTAACATTTCTCGTTTTCATCGAATTGCTTGGATCAAATTGCTCGATAAATTTCTTGATTGCTCGATAGATATATCGATTTTCTGTTAATGCTTAATTGTTCGAAAAATGCTCGATTTTTCCATTGCTCGACCGTTGACGTACTATTGCTCGATAAGACCCTCGATTGCTCGCAAATCGAGCTTGGAAAGTTAGAACGCTGGACATACTCTTTCAACAAGATAATATCAAACTACTAAGCTGCCCTGCGCAATTATCACGCTCACTCAGGAACGTAACTTACTTACAGCCGTGAGTATTATTAGCCTCATTTCGATATTATTTTGTGGTGAAGTAATAAATGTGAAAAAAACTGTCACAACCAGTCCTTGGCAATGGATAACCAAAAGCTGACCTAACCCTGCCCCCAACGCAGCCCTAACCCTAACGCAACGCGGATTCAATTTTTTGAGCGCGGCCGCGTCGCTGTTGCGTTCACAAGGGGGAGGCTGTGATCAATATTGGCTGAAAGTGTGTTCATAATCAAATATGGGCTTTTTCGAGGCCAGATTCATGAACGCATAATGTATGGATTAATAAATCTGGCCTCAAAAAAACGAAAGAAAACAACCCGAAAACTGCTAACCGGTTTGTCAGTAGACTTTCGATAAGTGATGCCAGTGCTGGGTATATATCCCTAGATTTGTGGAAATTTATTGATTGATGATATGATTATTAAAGCAATACCGGGGTATATTTTTAAAAATAAAACAACGCATTTTATAATGAGAGCTGGGTATACTTTGAGACAGAAAATTTAGGGAAATTCTTGGCAGATATACCCTGAATCTAGGATGTTACGTTTTGGTCCAATGGTATCACCACATAATATAGAAGTAACAGAAGTGACACTCGGCCTGAGATGCCTATCGATTTTTGATTTAATTAAGTCAGCGCACTGCACTGCTCTAGCTGTGGTACCAATAACGCGATTGATTGGTCCCTGTAGTGAGAAAGTGTTGAGGAAACGCGCCATTTGAACACTTGAACATTTAGCAAAAACCATACTATGAAAGAGATAGGGAGTGTCACCGGTGTGGTATCACTGCTTTCGATCTTGTCAACTTCGTTCCTGTATTATCGCTCAACAGCCATTGTAACGCAGTGGTTGCGTATCTGATGGAGTTGCTGTCAGTGCCGGGGGGAACGAGACTCGGACGATAGCGTGTTGCTGTTCACGCTTAACACTCAACCCCGCTCAGCTCCTACGCTCAAGTAAACCAACAAAGGCACGCAGACTTAGTTTTGAGTGCCATTAGCATTTAGCAGGGCGTAATGCAGGAGATTTGAAGTTCAGGGAAAGTAATGTTAAGTAATGCAATCTTCCTGTACTAGCTCATCTTCCTGTACTAGCTCATATTTCTCTACTCCAGTGTTGTCAATTTTTCAGAGTGCATTTATCGTACAAAAGGCCTAAAATTATCGTACCACCTGAAAAACTCAAAAAACTCACGAGCGGGGGTGGAAAGTGCCGACGAAAATGAATTTACTTCCATAAAAGTTTAACATATAAATATGAGTCGTTTCACGTGCTTCGAAATGATCGTACAATTATCGTAATATTGTACATTTGGCAACGCTGCTCCACGTCCATTATCGTACATCGCACAAAGGCCCTTTTGTAGCTAAAATTATCGTACAATTATCGTAATATTGTACATTTGGCAACGCTGCTCTACTTGCAAAATGTTCTTAATATGTTTCTCCCTTTCTCAACAAAATCTTTGCTACTATTATTAGATTAAGTTATTGATAGTGCTGATTAGTGCGCCTTAGTTAATGCGACCTAATCTTGATACGACACCGTGTGATAGAAATGCGAGTAAACCCCGGTTTTGCTCTGTATTTCGTTTTCGTCTATAAAAATTAGCATGATCCTCATGATATTGAAGTGAAGACCGGACTGGATTTTTTGTTAGTGAAAAAATAGTTTCAAAGATAAACTAATAAAAAATAGAATCAGTTTGAAAATTGTTATAAAATTGAAGCTTTGGACGATGGCTAAGATTATGGTCAGGGTTGGCGCAAATCTAGCATTGGGGCACGGTTAAGGTTACAGTACACAAAAAAACGTGTCGAGAAAAATTTATTTTAAATTTTGGAAACACATATAGGCACACCTTTTACATAAACATTCTGACAATCATTATGATTGGACAAAACACGCGATGCATGTAGGGCCAGAGTTTTACAAAATCTTGACTTGAACTCCTGAGAAATCCATCAATTTATTGAGGAAGAGCATGGGTGTGTGCAGCTGACACACAGAGATGTGTGTATTGTGTAGGGATCACGCTGACATATGCGAATGTGTGTAGGTATGTCGCTGACATGCATGTATGTGTGTTGGGATGGCACTGACACGCATGTATGTGTGTAAGGATGACACTGACATGCGTATATGTGTGTAAGGATGGCACGGACACCCATGTATGTGTGTAGGGATGTGTGTAGTGATGGTGCTGACACGCAGTGATGGGTGTAGGGATGGCTCTGACACGCAGGATGCGTGTAGGGATGGCACTGACATGCAGGATGTGTGTAGGGATGGCACTGACATGCAGGATGTGTGTTGGGATGGCACTAACAGCAGGGATGTGTGTAGGGATGGCTCTGACACACGGATGTGTGTAGGGATGGCGCTGACATGCAGGAATGTGTGTAGGGATAGCGCTGACATTCAGGGATGTGTGTAGGGATGACGCTGACACACGGATGTGTGTAGGGATGGTGCTGACACGCCGGGATGTGTGTAGGGATAGCGCTGACACGCAGGGATGTGTGGAGGAATGGCGCTGACACGCAGGGATGTGTGTAGGGATGGCGCTGACATGCAGAGATGTGTGCAGGGATGACTCTGACATGCATATATATGTGTAGGGATGGCGCTGACACGTAGGGATGTGGAGGACCTGCGACCTCTGATAGATAATGTTGTCTACAAGTTCCTCGGGTTCAGTGAGCCAACGCTTGTGCACGCCGCCGTCAACTGTCTCGACAAGGGATACGACAAGCGCAAGACTATCGGTCTGTGGCCTGATTGCATTAGGACAGTAGCAGGACAAGAGTAGGACAGTAGTATGACAGTAGGACGGACGTATTACAGTAATAAGACAGAAGTGGGACAGGGATAGTGTAAGTCCGAGATATTTTGATAGTAGGACAGGAGTAGGACAGTAGTATGTATGTATGAATGTATATTGCACTTTTAACGCACCAAGAATATTTCATGCAAACGGAGATGGAAAAACATCGTCTGCTTGAATCGTAGGTGCGGGAGAGGTGCAACAGACTACATACAGAAAGCGGATTTGAAAAAATTAGTTTTAAGCCT
>JAQIWG010004869.1:0-15357 GCA_034695025.1 Chamaedrilus cognettii | reverse complement strand
ACCAAAAATTGTAGCAAACCGGCGTGACAGAAATTCCTGGATTTCTCTCACGATTCAGAAATTTCTGTCACGCCGAAACCCAGGAATTTCTGTCACGCCGAAACCCTGGAATTTCAGTCATGCCGAAATCCAGGAATTTCTGTCACGCCGAAACCCAGGAATTTCTATCACGCCGAAACCCATGTATTTCTGTCACGCCGAATTCCAGGAATTTCTGTCACGCCAAAACCCAGGAATTTCTGAAAATCCAGTAATCAACATAATATAAATAAAGAAATAATGAAGAAAAGAAAGTGGATATGCGATCACCGTGCCGTGGCCCGTATGTAAATAGAGGGTCAATTACAGTAGTATGACTGACTCATGTCTTGTTAGTCTAACGTTGTTTATGCACCTTTAGCGCTAGAACGAATTGTATACCTGTATGTTAGTTTATGCACTTCTAGCGGTAGAACCGTTTACATAAGTGCGCTCATGCACTTTTAGTTTTAGAGAACATCGCAACAGCTCAACAATGACAATCAAAAGTATGTTTTTCTCCTTTATCTTAACATATTAAGCTCTGAAATTTGACAGTATAATAGAGTACATCGTAATACAACTTGGTGCTATTGCAAGTCCAAAATGAAAAATGTGCTTTTATGCACTTCTGGTACTAAACCATCGATACGGTATAGCCACGGCATAGTGTTACATGAGCGCCCACCCCCCTTATAGCGGGGGCCCGGGAGAGGAGTAGGCCTCCGCAATCAGCGTTAATATCTTCGGTTCCTTTAATCTCACAAACAGCCAATAACACGAAGAAGACATTCTTGAACCGAATCACCGACTCGTATTAAGATTAGAAGTGGGCCCCAACAGTAGAAAACAATCGTTCCGCTTCACGCCTTTCAATTACGCGGCGCGCCGGGCGGGCGGCGTGACGACTGAGCGCCGCGCCGGAAGTGACGTCACGCACGCGTCACTGCGCTTGCGCGCTGAAGGGGTGCGTCGAGCATCTAAAGTGCGCAGTCTAAAACCACGCTCACCGGGCCACATCGTGAACGGATGCGGCGGCGTTGTAACTTGCTCATCAGCTTCGATAGGGTGCGCGACAGAGTGCATCGACTAAAGCAGGGAATAATTTGAGAAAAGTTTAGAACAGCACTGGCACTTAGAAGAGGCCATTTTTGTGCTGTTCTTCTTTTAGATGCGCATGAATTATTATTCTTAGGCTATCATGTAGGCCTAGGCCTATTTTATGCACAGGCCTACAATGTCGCGCAGCTCGACTGCTCATATTTTTGAATTATTTTCTTGTATTATTATTGGCCTACTAATTACGACGAAGTTGCATGTAGATGATTTTTAGTTGGTTGGATTTGTTTAAGCACAGGGTATAGCACTGTGTAGAAGCATAGCCTGCCTCAACGAATTAAAATCGGAATTAGGATTTTGACTTAGCATAATTCTATAACATAAATAGCCTGCATCGTTGACATGGATGCAATTTGTGACTATCATAGTCTGTGGGTCGCGTCGAAGTTGTCGTATGACATTCACGAGCACGTATCGCTTAGCATTATGCTCGCAGCACCCTCCGGCTACAATATATTACACGACAATAAGTCAAGGCCTCCGCTGACAATAAAGGCGTGGCAACGATGAAGAGATGAAGAGGTGGACGTTGATTCTCGTCTTGGGCGTCGCGCTAAGGACCGCGGCGCTTATCACTCCCCCCTCTGAGCGTAAGTAGAGGCCCACTCCCTCTCCCTCCCAGCTTCAGTATAGGGGACCGCTGCCCCCTCTAGACGTAAGTAGGGAACCACTCCTCCCCCTCTTAGCGTAAGTTAAGAATCACTTCCCCTCTGAACGTTGGCAGGAAACTACGCCACTCCCCCCTCACAATGTAAGAAACGAAAACTCTGCCTCCTCTTAGCGAAAGTAGTAAAACTTCCCCCCCCCCTCACAATGTAAGCATAGGGCGCCACTCCCCGCTCACAAGATTAGTAAGGAATCACTTTCTCCACATGGCAGGTGAAAATCGCTTCTCCGTCATAATGTACGCTAGGAAACTACACGTACTCTCTTCCCCTCACATCGTAGTTAGCAACCACGCCCCCTCGGGGCCCCTCGCACCGTAAGTAGGCAATTCACGCGCGACTCGGACTACCTCTTCTTGGTTTTCTGTTCACGCTGCACGATTTATTAGATGCTGATCAATACCCGGATTCTTTGGTGGCTTAGATGTACATGTACATGTACGATAGGTCTGTGAATGACTTTGATGCCAGGAACCTGCCACGTGTTCTTCATGAACTAAGCCACATATGTTAAAGACACCATAACAGATCTTACGGTCACTTCTTTCTGGGCGATATAAGCACTGATGTAGACGACACAGAAGGCCTATTTTATCATTACCTAGTCCACTGCATGTGTGTAGTAACGACTCGCGGCGCAATGCAGTTTTTGTTGTCACTATCTCGAACGGATCTTTTTTTTGTAAAATGGGCGTATTGACTGACGAATTGATTTGCATCAATTAGCTTGTTTTACCACCAAGCTCATTTTACCGCGACGCCCCGGTCGTCAGTTCGCTCAAACTGGAGTCTATATTTCATTGAATTTATACCCCCCCCCCCGCGTCCTGTCCAGGAGTGTCTGGTATCCGTGACGAGCTACACCTGCTGAAGACCCTGCTGGTGGGGTACGACACTGCGGCGCGGCCCGTCGTCAACTCGACAGAGGTCGTCGAGCTACACATGGGCATCGCGCTCTTCCAGATCCACGAGCTCGACGAGAAGAACCAGTTTCTTCAAGTCAACGTCTGGTTCCAATTCGTAAGCTAAGACAAAATGCGAAATAGTGTGTGATAAGTTTGCATTGTGATTCACTTTGTTCTGGACGTCGTGTTGACTGATTCAAGATTTTAACAAGAATATAAAAAATTAATGTTAGGTCTAAACTGAATTGATCAGAAATTTGAGAAACTTGAAATTTTTTTTGAAAATTGGGTTGAAAATAAGTTGAAAAAAGTTCAAACAGCAAAAGGACGAAAACATCTGCTACGAGAGACTCAGGGGCAATGTTATAAAACAACGCAGCAAATTTATTTTTAGCTTTTTTTCAACAATTATTTGGATTAAAAGAAAAGCGGCTATCTGCTAATCGGTTATCGGCGATCTGTGGGTCTACTATTATAAATTTATTATCTGTTATCTGTTATCTGTTTATATCAGCACTGGACGGACCCTCACCTCGTGTGGAACGAGGCGCTATATTGTCTGTATTATCTGCATTATCTGAATTATTTGTATTATCTGTACTATCTATATTATCTGTATTATCTGTTATCTGTGACTGTGTGGTGCGCAGCACTGGACGGACCCTCAACTCGTGTGGAACGAGACGCTGTATGGAGGACTAACGAGCATACACATCCCCTCCTCGCGCATCTGGGTCCCTGACGTCGTCCTTTATAACAGGTAGCCAGCCCCTTTCTCGCGAAGCGCTGTGGCCGAGTGGTTTAGGTCGCTGGCCACGCATTTGTGCGGCAGTTATCGGTTCGAATCCCGGCCGCGGTAAAGATTTAGAGCTACTTCGTGCGAGTTTCTGAACGGTGTCGTAGAAATTTTTCAATGGCACAAAACAAAGCATAATTGTAAACATTTTCTTTAAATGCGCCCTGTGCCGCGTTATATGGATTCAATATTTATAGACAGAGGTAGCAAGCCGTAATGAAAATAATATTAACAATACATAATGCATCATAACAAAATAATAATAAGAATTATAGTGCGATTAGAGTCCGTTTCGGCGTCTAATGCCGTCATCGAGGGTGATGCATGTGCCATGCAGTGTGGACGAGACGAAGGCTGCGACGCAGATCTTCCCTGAAACAAACGCTATCGTGTCCTCGCGGGGCCAGGTCCTCTGGACCATCCCGTCGATGACGAAGAGTTCGTGCAAGATCGACGTACGCTACTTCCCGTTCGACCAGCAGCGCTGTCCGCTCAAGTTTGGGTCGTGGACGTACGACGGGTTCCAGCTCAACCTCAAGAATATGAAAGAGAGCGGCGACCTGAAGAAGTACACGCAGAACGGGGAGTGGGACCTCATCGGCATGCCCGCCGTCAGGTAGGGGGGAAGGGTTGGAAACGGTATGAATTCTGCATTGTTATCAATCAAAGCTTTGGAGCATTGATTGATTACGCAATGTACAATAAGCAATGTACAATAAGCAATGTACAATAGGCAATGTACAAGAAGCAATGTACAATAGGCAATGTACAGGAAGCAATGCGCTGTGGATTTGGAGGAGAATTGAGAAAATTAGCTGAACAGAGAAAAAAAGCGAGGTGTTGGAATAGTTGGGGCAAAAGAACACTTGTGAACATCTTTGTCCAGAGAAAGGGCACGAAGTGAGAAGAAAGGGATTGATGAAAAACGAATCAAATTTCGATCTATAAATACCTCTCCTTCGTTTGCGAGAAACACGTTTTTTACGCAGGAACGTCGAGTACTACTCGTGCTGCGTGGAGCCGTACGTCGACGTCACCTACACCATCATCATCCACCGCAAGCCGATGTTCTTTACGTACAACCTCGTCTTCCCCTGCGTGCTCCTCATGGGTATAGGCGTGCTAGTGTTCTGTCTGCCCCCGGAGTCAGGCGAGAAGGTGTCCCTGGGGGTGACGGTCCTGCTGGCCATGACCGTCTACCAACTGCTCATCGCTGAGACCATCCCCGCTACGTCAGAGGTCGTCCCGCTCATAGGTAGGGGGCCCCTCGCGCGGTAAAGAATGCTTATATAATAATTGATGCAGCGGGTCCTAATAGCGATGATATTGCACAGTTTGACAGGTTAGCATGTGACGCATTGGCATGGATGTCGAAACGATGATTTTTATATAAACAATGTTAATTTTTAATACATTCAAACTATTTGATAGAATTATTGGAATGAATTGTTGATTGCTGAATGGTAAATTCTGGTGAATTGCTTAAGTTATATGTTCAATAAAGGATTGCTAGAATCTGAGGTTCTAAAAAGTTATAAAATGTTTACTGAGCAGTTAGAAATATATTACATTGTAATATTATAAATGCGCTATTTCGCATCACGTGTATAGAAAATAGGCATTAATTTTAAGAATTTTAACCCCTAGTCGGATATTTTGATTTAAATGCGCTTTGCGACTTTGCGGCCTTGCGGCTTTGCGACTTAGAAACTTTGAGACTTTGCGACTTTGCTTAGCAAAGCAAAGCATCCACTGCAGCCTCCTCCTCGACACGCAGCGACGAGTCTGTTTGGCGTGGCGCTATTTTGAACACCATTTTTCTTCACTAAAATGCACCAAAACCAATGAAGTACAGTGTTCAGTTCTGAACACAACTATGTTCCATGCGCGCAGGTCAGTTCTTTGGCGCGACGATCTTCCTCCTCTCTCTCTCCACGGCCATGACGGTACTCATCATGAAGCTGCACTTCAGCGGGGAGCACGGGGGGCAGGTGCCGCCCTGGCTGCGCTCCCTTGTCCTGGTCAAACTGGCAAGGCTCGTTAGACTCAACGTCGCAGTGGCGCCAGCGTGCGAACACAAGGCAGGCTGCTGATCTCCTTTATCCGATCGCCATTATTAATAACAGAGCAAAATAATGGCAATAGAAAAACTAAAATAGACCAACGAATAGTGGTGCTATGTATTGCTGTAGACTCTTGCCTACTGAGCTCCTGAACCATTAACTTTTGAGTGATTTAACTAGCAAAGTAACGAAAGGGATGTGGCGCCCTCATGCGAATAGACAGAAACAATCTCGTCAGTAAACTTAGTAGCCTGGTCACCTTTACTAGCGCGATCGAATACATCTGGCATCTAGCGCTACGACTCGACTTCACTCAATGATGTTTATTGTTTCTAATGATGATGACGTAAGGCCACGTCGCAGTATTTTTTTAACTTTGTAGGGGAAAATTGTTCTACTCTGTGTTAATGTACTAAATGACGACTAATGCATTAAGTGACGTGTCTTGATGTTAAATTAAATAATCGTATTATTGGGGGGAGCAGGGCCCCGTGCATTCCGCTTCCACTGAATCCTTCGTGGACATTTTTTTTCAGACTCGCTGCATTGTTTTTATCATTGCAAGCTTTCTTTTGTTCCCTCGCCAAGGCCAAGGATCACTATGGTTACCGCGGCGCGAGGGGCGGGCGCATCTCTCTGCTTAGCCACGCCCCCTCGGCCGACAAGATCGACCTGGGGCTGGCCCGCAGCGGCGGCGGCGGCGACTTCCTATTGGTCCACAACCGTCACGTGACCGGGGGCGGGATGAGGTCAGTGGGGGGGTCGCCGTGCCGAGTTCACCCGCCACGGGGGGAGGAGCAACAGCGCAGATTTCTTCTGCAACAGGTGCACGTCTAGCGAATGAAGCTATAATTGATTGCAAGGTGGATTCGCTACCATTCTCACTGCAACTGTACAACGTTCATGACTTCTTTGGTTGAAATATAACGTTCTATTTTTTTTGGAGTACTATAATATGAATTGTTTGATTGAAATATTGCGATTGATTTTTTCAGAATTTCTAATCTCAGCAGAGAGCATTATACTTTTCTGTGGTTAAGCGCCCAATGATTCACAATTTAGAGTCATTTTCTGATATCAATGTAGACACTGGCGACACGTATCAATTAATTTAGTTTGCCTGATGATGTCAGAACAGCAACATTGATACTAACCACATCCGCTGATTAGGTTTATATTCTCGCTGACGTCACATCGACGTCGCGGACAGTGGCGACGCCTATCGATTGAATCTATTTGCTTGCTGATCATTAGATCGACGTGGTGGACAGTGGCGACACCTACGGAGTGCTCTGTGAACTGCTAACCCACGTCAAGCGGATCGCCGATGAGATTCACGACTCTCATCGCTCCTCAGAGTTTGACGAGCTCTTCAAGTCCGAGTGGCGCAAGGTCGCGATGGTGCTCGACCGTCTGCTCTTGATCCTCTTCTTTGTCGTGACGTGTGTCACCTGCGGCACCATCTTCATCAATGTCCCCTCCGAGCAGATCTAGCAAACTGGCAATGCAAACCGCTGTGGCGTTATAAATGTTAGTTTAGAAATAAAAGAATATAAATACACGAAATATACAGCTGCATGAATAAGTCAGTTAATAAAGAAAGCAATTTGAATATGCAGAATACAAAACCTACTGCAAAGCCGGATTTGTAGATTTAAAGAAATGCGATTTTTATTAAATATAATTTGTGAACGCGTTGACGACAGGAAAACTGTAGACAGAAAAATATGACATCAAATAGCTCGAAAGAATCTAGAAAAAGAAATCAAATTGTAGTAGCAATAGACTTGTCCAAACCTGCAGCATTATTGCATCTAGGTGCAAAAATTCTCATGCATTTAAAATAAGCGGCCGGTATAGGCCTTCTCTCATGATAAATTTCTGAAGACAACCAGGATACGGTAGGCCGTTTCAGGCACAGTTTTCTGCATATGGCCTAACGCTTAGATCTGCATTTTACTGTGCGCATTAACTACTGCGGGGCTCCATAAAAAGGCATTTATCAATCACCCAACTAACTGATCGACGGAAAGTTAAATTGTATCCTATACTTCTGCTATTGATAACTGAGAGCCTCGTTGAGCGATAGGGGGACAATGCGTATGGCGTCAATAGCATTAGATTGTGATCTCTAGGCCAATTCTTTCAAGGTCATCTGCAGGCTCTGCTATAATCATAAGGGACTTTAGTGAAACTTTGATCTAACGCAAATCGGTCACCCAATTTGACTGAGATAAGAAGATAGCGTCTCGACTTCTCTTGATGCCTATCTAGAGAAACTAAGTAGTGCTGAATAAATTGTTTAAAAATCTTTTCTAGAGTATTTTTATGTTCTTTTTATTTAGTCTGCAGTTGATTCTGCCGCGTGAATATTATGTGCAGATTGTCTATAGCCTATCGTAAATCGCTAGTCTTCTATCCTTCAGACAAGTGATAACTGCTGGCAGAATTAGGCAAATATTGCTGGGAGTCATGTTCGTTTCTGTTTACTTTCTTATTTCTGAAACTGCTGACTGTCGCATTGCTCGCTACAGAAGCCTACATTAAGAACATCTTCCAATGTCGTATAGCAAGGGAGACGCTCATAATATAGGCGCTGCAGCTTCGCATCATTCACAATTCTGCAGTTTCCAACAAAGTTTTAAATAATCCTTTTGTAAACAAGCGTCGGCATGAACTATTCCATCCGACGCTGAGTGGGCTTGTTAACTATCTACTTTACTAGGCGTTCAAATATTCTCCTATTATTTTCTTCAGAATTATTGCTAAACTGTAGGACCTACTGGGCCTAATGGTTTGAATAAGCTTAAGGTCAGAAAATAGGCTTTAACTTCAACAAATACTCTACATATTCTCAAAAGTTGACTTTCCTATCGTTTCGCCCTTAACGCTACAACAAAACTCAAGCTCTAGCGTGTCGCTATGCAGGAGGCTACTTACTGCGATTTGCGAAGCATCTGGGTTTGACAAAAAAACAAAGCAAAACCCAGCAGGGTACCTAAATTTGTTATTCACTAATACTTTCTGCAATTTCTTAATCAAAAGGGATCCCACTTGAACCACCTAAGCAGCTAAAACCTAAAAACAAGTGTGAACACCGTTGATGCTAAATCTAAGCTGGCCTCAGCGTAGGCCTACAATGTTTCAAACTAGCCTGCATGATCATACAATATACACGCACATCTCAACCATAATGGCTTATAGTAACTGTGTCTAACATACAAATTGGGTTAACGATCGAAATAAGATTTACCAGGAGCACTTCAAGCTGTCAGTGAAGTGCAGACTTAACTTGGGGCAGTGGTGATAAGGGCTGAGGACCGACTTAAGTGGTCCAACCGTTGATGATCAACGCAGCCTTGACGACCTGCAACATTAAGATAGACGACCCGCAGTCTTGCTCGCCAGCGGCGGGGTCGGTGAGCGTAAAGTTTGAACGACTCGCATAATTGTTAGCATACGCATCCATTGGCGTCGAACCGTTTTCAACGCTCAGGGTGTCCAAGTTAATTGCTACGGCACTGCTTTATTGTCAAATAAAAATGTATATAAATTTGAGGGGGAGGGGGTGCAAAACAAGGAAACAAAACTATTGGATAGTACTAGTAGCCTATATTACATCAGCTCAAATATTGCGCTGTCTATGAAATTTATATTAAACAATACTCGTGCTCAAATATTGGGTCCCCGCGACAGTGATTCAAACTATTGATGAAGACCGACCTCACACACCCTTCACTCCCCCCCCCCCCCTCACCCCGAGATTCGACGCTCGCTTGCATCGCTCGACCTTAAAATATTGTGAACGTCGAATACAGAGGAATGCGAGCGATTGCAGAAATTGTGTCAAGGCGTCCTTGACAATGAACGCACGGCTGGGTGCGCCGCAACTCCTGTTGTTTAGCCTACATGTACATGCA
The DNA here is from genome assembly GCA_034695025.1 of Chamaedrilus cognettii. Taxonomy (NCBI): domain Eukaryota; kingdom Metazoa; phylum Annelida; class Clitellata; order Enchytraeida; family Enchytraeidae; genus Chamaedrilus; species Chamaedrilus cognettii. Next base: position 5,871 of record JAQIWG010004869.1, on the reverse strand, counting down.
TGCGGGTAATGTGTGAGAAAGTAAGGTTTCATAGAATGCTTTCTTGCCTCTCATCATGCTAACAGAGTGAATAATGATCCCGTCTTCCACATAATACACTTTATGAATAGAAAACTTGTATTCGAGCGGCCATTGCATGTCGTAGCAGGCCTACGTTAGTTCTACTTAGCATGCTTGTTGTAAAAGCATCATAAATGTGTGCACTTGCTGTAACCTGCACTGTGCCTGCTGACAATGCGATCTTCATTTTTAAAAAGTAGTCGACAAATGTAGACCTGTGCAAAGCGCTGTATCACGACTGCGACACAGCGCGGTTCTTAGTGTAAGCTTAGATACGGCATCAGTCTGACAGAAAAATCTAAGTTTTCTCGCAATTATTCACAGTTTTATTTCTCAACCATGGAGTCGAATTGCCAGTTTAACGAAAATATTATTGCATTTAAGAACTTTGCAGAAACATAAACTCTCTTTTTTTAGGAATAGGCTGGCGCTTTCACACCCCCCACCCTGTAACCCACTCCCCCATTCCTGAAACATCCACTCCCTTCTCCCAATCAACCTTCACCGCTACCCAGGCCCAGCATTTGACCGACCTGACGGCAAACATTCTAGGTCAACAACAGACCCATTGAGAGCGTTATATGGGAGGACGTCCCTGACCGTTGAGCCATGTTTGCACTGCCATCGATCAAGAAGCATTATTATACAGGCCCATGCAACCTTGAGCATGCCCGCTCTATACCTATCTATAGAAGACCCCGTTAATTACCAACCATATCCTGCGCAACGGCTAACATTTGAAACCTTCAGGTGTGCTGTGTATGCGCTGGCAAAAAAAGCCTACCACTCTGCGCTACAAGGTTAATAATTGTTATTAATGGGCACAAAAATGCGCTACAAGTCTACAACTAGGCCTACAATGATTCAATTGCACCCACTTGATCAGCTTGGGTCATTTAACTGTGGTGTTGAATATTGTTGATGCCACAAGAATTATTCGTTTTGTCCAATTCCGCAACAATTATAACGATGCGCTTTTAACGTCCCACAGAGCACGACTTCGACGAAAATGTTTAGCGAATAACATTTTTGCTTTCCACTTTTCTTACATGGACGATTTCTTACAATTATCGACTTTAGCTTTACGCCGAGACCTTGTGTGACATGTAATCAATTCATGTAACCTGCCGTGTAGTACTGATAAGGAGCTCTGTATAATAAGTAGATCCGACAGCTAGATAGCCCTACTCAAATTTGAAATAGCTGTGACTTCTTGTGATCGATCAATTCCATGCCACGTGAATACATTCTAACGTGTCAGCTAGTTGCAGCGCGCTACAACAACACAGCTGCACTCCGATCTGTTCGCTCCACGGTAGGCCTACATGCATGCGTTATGCACTGGAACCAAGAACGCAGAAAAACAAGACTTTTCAAAGATCATATCAATTTTTTTAGGTGCAGTTTAATAGCAGGTATAGTAGCTCGTGTTAGGTTAGGCTTAGATTAAATTTTGGCACAATTTCTAACAATAGAACATTTTCTCTCTAATCTGCTGCACATCAAGAAGATGTCTCATTGAGAACAATATGGCCGTGTGATGGCGGGTGGGATAGAATGGGTGGGCACCTGCAATAGTTCTCTTCATACTCGCTGGGTGGCGGAGTGGTCTATAGGAAGATTGCATTAGCAGCAGGCTGTCAGCGGAAGTTTAACCTGGCTGAGTGAACAGGTCGATATTGGCTCTAACAGTGGCCCAATGGGCCTCGAGGCTCTAACAGTGGCCCAATGGGCCTCGAGGCTCAAACATTCGGCTGAGGTACGCTCGTATTGATCTGTAGGATCCCATACATGTACAAGCCGCGGCGTATAGGCCACTGTTTGCGCAGTGCCGCAGCGGGATCGATGATTTCAGGGGGTTCGAAGTAATTTTTTTCGTACGTTCAAGTTTCAGTCCCAAATTCTTCAATTTTTTGAGAAAGACGATCCGCTGAGCGATCCCACCAGACTTAACAATCTGTTGTCGCAATAAACAATTTCATCCAGTTTGACCACAAAATTCATTTATCGACGTATCGTCGAAAATCATCGCCGCATGAATCAAATTTTACGTTTCACTTTGAAAGCAATGCTATTCTATGCTACTTTTACTTCGAGCATATTGCCTCTATATCGCCGCCATTGCGTGGGACGCCGAGCTAACAGCAGATCATAGAAAGAACCGTACGGGCCTACACAGCAATCGTGTCATGGTCATGGAAACTTGGATTAGCCAGCTGCAAAGTTTAAGGACTAAATTAAATGTCTTTAATTGAATGCAACATCGCCAAAAGCGCGACCCTGGAGGGAAAATGCGGATTCACGAAAAAGCAGAAAAAGCATCGCAAAATCGCGCGATTAGAAAAGTTTTTCGAGCAAAAATCACAACCAGCAACAGGAATACGGGCCTGTACTGGTCTAATCTGTTCCACAGCATTACACTAATTCTAAATCCAGAAAATGTCAGCCTGGAGCCAATATCATCGACACTAATAACACAGGTGCACTTACATTGTAGGCTAGCCACTTGGAATATTTAAAAAGCAAAGCTTAGGATAAATGACTAGAAATAATTCAAGCAAATGCAATAAACAGCATTATTTTAAAACGAATAACGTTTCACTGTCAATTGTCTAATTTTTGTATTGATTTTTAAACGAATCTTGTATCCCGTCCGCAGATCTATGCAACAATGCACCACCCCTACGCATACATCTAAGCTTAGATTCACTATACAATATACATACACCTTTATGTCGGGAAACAATGACCTACGGAAGTAAAAAGCCGACAGGCGCCACTGCATGGTTGTCTGCTATACGATGGTCCATGAATTGATGGGGCGTCGGTGTTTTTAAGTCAGCTATTATGATTTGACATCGCCCATACGCTTAGAGGTCACGCGGTGCTAAGAATGCGCGATACAGCATGCATTTTTGCCGCTTATGTGAGCACTCATCAGAACTGCCAATCATCGTGACTGACTGGCAAGTGACGGCATCCGCTATTTAGTTTCTACAACACCCCTGTCAGACGGCGTGCTTGAAAAACAAGAATCTAGCTTTTGTAAAGCTTGCGTTTGATGCGCGCGTCACACGTTTTTCTAAAACATCGCGTGCAACTCGAAAGCGAGTTCTGAATTATTTGTATCTCAAAAGCGAGATGACTGGATCTATTGTCCGGGCGCCAAGCCCTCGTGTTACATTATAGTTTCTACAAGACTTCGAAAACTAAGCATCGTGCGTACAACCTTGCATCTGAAGTTCTACAGTGTTTGAAATACAAAACTTTTCGAACACACGTATTTGAGAAGCATGTGTTGCTCGGAGATAAGAAGTTTTTTGCTATGCGACGTCAGTTTGTGTGTGTGATGCACAGGTAAAACGCTGGCGAAGAAGCAGAAATGCAAGCGATGTAAAGTCAATATAGAACTAAGACTGGGGCAACAATATCGACGCCGCACAGCGCTGTAATATAGAAAGCATTATTCAATTGTCTACTTGATACGACGTTTCGCACTTGACGTAGGCTTACACGCATAAGAAAGAATACACATTGTTTTTGGAACGATGTACTGTCGGTTATGAAGTTTTTGACACAATTCGACGACAACAACCCTAAATCAGAGCGCAAAGCATTTGAAACAAAAGAGATTTTTCGACACAACGTGAGATTGTCAAATTCAACAAATCGAGTTTCGCTTCATCCGGCCGTCCAACAATTAAAACTTATTACAGCGCGCTAAGCCCATGAATATTGATCACTAGTAACCGTTGGGAAAATGTATGCAACTACAGGCTTGTTCGCTTGTTTGCACAGCTGCGGGTCTGTCTCTGTTTGGGGCTTGATTACTTCGAACTCTTGAAAAGAATCGCGGTAAGAAAAACAGTTGACAAAAAAGTGGCTGACGTCAATCAGACTGAAGGCCTTATCATTGCGACGTGTGAGTTCATTAAAGAAAATAATAGCAGGCCGTGCCCAGACACAAGCCGGTATAGACAATGTACATGTAACATGCAGACTGGTCTAAGGGTTCGTTTAGTCTAGTTCAGTCTACGCTCATCGGAATAGCTTGGTGTGTTATTGGTTGGAGAATTCAGGTTTCAGGAGAGGTAAAAAATGTCTGTGGCGTTGAAAATGATATCGTTGGAAATATAATCCCATCCGCCCCTTTTAATGGGCACATCGATAAAACCAGATAGTTAATAGCCGTGAAGGGCAGATTTTTACTAGACCAGGCTCGAGCGGAGATCGAGCTATGACCAGGCTCGAGCGGAGATCGAGCTATTACCGGAAAGCCTGCCACATACGCAGCGGCGTAAACCCAGGCCGTAGCGGCGATATACGACCAGCAATAAATCAATGGCGCCATATATCACCGTCGACCTAGTTCATTCACAGCCGGACCGGACCAATGCTGTTGCATGCTGCTGCTGCGTGCTGCTGCTGCATGCTGCTGCTTCACACTGCTGCTGCATGTTGCTGCTGCATACTGCTGCTGCATACTGCTGCTGCATACTGCTGCTGCATGCTGCTGCGAGGGACATCAAACACACATAGGCCTCTTTTCACAGGAGCTGTTACACAGAATCAGCATTGTGTCGCCTACTTTTACCAATTATAAAATTCCTAAGCCTTCAAACATGGAGCCACCACTGGCGTGATGCAATACACTGACTTCATCAAATGATTCACACGTCACACAAAGTACCACTGCTTCTAAAACAAACGATTGCTTCCCACTAACTGGGCTCACTACCCGCACCCTTCAAAATAAACTCTTGGCTTCGCGCCACACACTCGCTATCAGGTCACACGCAGTGCAAGCCGCAACAACGCCACTGCGGCGCTGTAGTTAACCACGCCCATGTGAAGCAGCTGCTGGGCTAAGGACCAACAGCCATGCTAGAGCCGACCAATCACAGAGTCAGCTCGCAGAATTGGGTCGAAGGGAGTTATTTATAGTCTCTGTCAATTATTGAGCCTTGAGGTCGCGGCGCGTTGATAGTGTGTGATACAAACTGTATCCTCATTGATAAACTATGGGCGTAGTTTGTGATATAAGCAGTGTCCTCATTGATAAACTATACCTGTGGTTTGTGATATAAGCAGTGGTCTCATTGACAAGCCATACTTATGGTATAAGGCATCCGGGACCCCACAAAGCCACGTTTTTTGCATCCTACCCCACCCCACCCCATCCCACCCAACCCCATCCCACCCCAATTGCTCATTATTATAAAAATAATAATTGCCCTTTAATGCGACAATACAAAATTGGCACATATGACACAAACTGGGATAATCTTACAAATGCGCGCCATGGCTTACACAGTAGCAACGCTACTCAAGGTTATTATTCATAGGCTTCTGGAGATCTTAATAGTAGCATGGTCAAGTGTTTAACAGAAACTAAACCTCCACACTAGCATCAAAATGACTCCGAACGAATCAACGGTTACAATTTTCCACAGCACTGCTGTATGTTGATATTACGCTGCCTCCAAGTAATTTGGCCTTGTACACGACGTCTGTATACAATGCGCAGCTGCGGACGAAAGTAATTGCTGCTATAGCTGAACGGCGATAATGAGCGGTGAAACGTTTTTGGGCGTGGCCGGCATTCTCCAGCGCTATGCGCACAGCCGCACGCGTTAATGCTCGCTAGCGGTGCAAATTTTTGTGTCTAGGATTATTAGCTTCATTCGGCCTCCAGGTCTGGTGGTTGTTAATATCCGTGTTGTTAGCCCGCTGAATCATCACCAGTGCAGCGTTCTACCGAGGGGACTCGAGCGGGCAGCTGGTACCCTAGTCTGGTGAAATCTGGTGACT
>JAQIWG010004868.1:0-15358 GCA_034695025.1 Chamaedrilus cognettii | reverse complement strand
ATTTTAGTGTATTTTAATGTATTTTACCGTATCTTAATGTATTTTAATGTATTTTATTAGTATTTGTATAGTATATTAAATTTTATTTTATTATAGGTTTTAATCAACTTCTGACAAACCTTTTCGCCGTTAGTTTCTGCATTCTGCAGAACATCCGTGAGCCACTGAAGCTCAGCACCGGGATCAGTGTTGTTCAACATCAACCACCTGTAGGAAAGTTAATCAATCAAAGAATAATACGATCCAAAAAATTAAGAAACAAAATAATCGCACACAATTCAACCAACTTATCATAACATACTAAGCATAATTTAAGAAGACATCGTTTCGAATAAAATCAAACGCAAATCAGTTAGCTAGTTTTCGAATATCTTTAATTTATGCCTTCTGGTTTCAAATATTAATAAATAATCCGCTATTTCAACTATAAATACTACCGTATGCACGTTTAAACGTAACGATATTACAACATATAACAATGATTTTACAGCATAAAAATCACACTTGCAAAAAATAGCATGTACCAGTTTCCTCTGTGGCAGAAGTTCATGTTTAGAGACACAATACGAAAGCCCTTGTAAAGCAGAGTTGTGTAATATCCACCCCTGTTGACATATAACCTCAAAAGATTGAATAACAGACATAATAACATTAAAAGTCTTAAATTGACTATGTAAAACATAACTCCTAATGATAATCAAACTGCAAGCCTTATATCATGCCAAAAATTTGTCTCAAATAATATGTTAGAGCACTCATTTAGCTACTCAATATTTACTCAGAAAAAAGTGCAAAGCATGAACATGATGACATATAGCACATTAAACATCCACAAGAAATGAGTGATGGAATTTCAAAATCTGATGCTGAAATTTCTAAAATCTTAATAAAATACTGGTTGCTTCTACTTGCAAAACTGATCTAACAAACAAGCAGTACGCTACCTTGATATAGTGGCTGATGTATCATTTGGTAGCCAGGGCTTCCAGATAATGCTAAGATAATTGTAGAGCCAGGCAACAGACACATTTCTTTCCACAGAGAGTGGTGGAAAACTGCAATATGTGCGATGCAAATCTGTTACTTACAATTTTTATTAGCCTACACTTAAAATCATAATAATGAAAATGCACTCCATTCAGGCACTAAGTCAATATCATCAGCAATTAAAGAAGGATGCATGAAAAACATTTGGATACAATACCAAAATTTATTGTCAGAAACTGAGTAATATTTTCTATAAATATTCAATTATAGATCCACATCTCCACAAAAATGGACAATATCGGTGTCAGTTGTCCATACAATATGCACATCCTATAATGCTACACACAACACTGTACACTGTTTAGATCCATCAACTAACAACCTGTTGACTGGCACAGCCTCATGGTTGCCCAGCGCAGGATAGATGGGTGTGTGTGGGAAGTACTTGAGGAAAGATGCAGTGATGTAGTCGAGCAAGACGATCAACTCTTCCTTGGTCTGCGACCACAGCGCGTGACTCGACAGGTCGCCCGTCCACAGGATGTAGTCATACTAGTAATTACATCATCAATAGTTATATGACGCATACGAGCAAGCCAAGCATATAGCACTCATCTGTGTATCTGTGGACAATAGACGGCACTCAGCGTGTCCATTGAAGCATTGATACTGTACACTGAGAAAGGTCATGCTTACTCTTTGCAAATTGCAACCAATAGAAATTAAGCTGAAAACACCAAGAATCAAATGAAGTCGGCTTCATACGATACCTGTAATGCTATCCATACGGCAAAAATTAGCCTGATTTCAAACAATACCCATGTTTTGCAACATAATTTTTTAATGTATCGAACCGTAAGTATTACTTTAGCTAAATTATTCATAAAACATGCATCAACATACGATTATAATACTGGTCATTCAATAAACACTTTCATTGTGCAGAAACACCTCATTATTACATTTCAAATTATCGTACTATAGAGCTTTATATTCTTAGATAATTTAATTTAACTATAATTTATCACTCTACTAATCAACTGCCCACTAGTCACAAACATACCAACTGTATTAAAGTGAAATAAATCAATACATGACAAAACGTTAGATAACATAGCCTCCACCTGTTTCTGAGAGAGGTGCAGAAGAAGATGTTCAAAGGTTCGGGGTGGGGTATCGCAGCCCCTGTAGTCACCCCACTTTCCCGCCCCTGCGCCCTCTAGCGAATAAACAGCTATGCATAACTTATTTCATTTTGATATCGAAAGTTCATAAACAATCTGTATCATAATTCGCACAAAGCTTCCTTTTATATAAATATATAATATAGATATATAAAAATTATGTTTGTTTTGTTGGTCAAGGCGAGGCGCTGTGGTGTAGTGGTTAAGGCGTCGGATTTTGAGTCCAGAGGACCAGGGTTCAAGTCCCCGCACGGGCAACTGTAAACCATGCGTTTTACAGGCCCTTCAGCAAGGCTGTTAAACACACAAGCGTCGCTAACTGCTAACCCCGTGCCAGATAATTATTTATTTGGTTGGCGTCCGGAAGAGCATCCGGCCATAAAAACCCAGCTCCAGCAGTCTTGATCAGGGCGGGTGAAAAGGTGTAAACCTGTGTGAAAACATGGACATTAACAGATCACATGATAAAAAGGAGCTTAGCTAGGTTTTTAATGTTTGCTTGTTTGTTGTTTAACGGCACAGCAGCACACGAGGGCCACTTTAGTGCCAGACTAATAGAAATTAATGGCGTTTAGGAGAAAAGTCACATACGAATTGAATGCCAAACTGAATATAAATATAACAATTTTATATTATGTATTATAAATATAAGAAGAAAAGACGAACTAGGAGTCCCATCTTGGCAACAGAGTGGTTTTTCACATTCTGCGTTGGATCCAGGGATGTACTTGAGGTCAATGTGAATGTCAGACAGGTGAAGAACTCGCAGCTGCGGCGCACTCGGCTTAGACATCAAACAGCAAAAACAATCAATCGTAACTTCATTAAGTTACAGAATTTATTTACTTACAGGTACCCGTTACAGGGGTACACGAGGCCTATTGGTACCGTGTAGCAAAAGACTTCAAACTCACGAATGCTTAGCTTACTTTTGATGTTAAATTTCACACTGCATTAAACGATAATCAAATTGAAACACACTTTTTTTTTTTATTGTACATCAATTTTCAGATTTACAACAAATAATTTAGTGCTATCATGATTATTTCCGTTCATTAAAATATATCAATTACTTTAGAAGCTTAAAATCTTAACTAACACATTCATGTCTTACACTCAAAACTATTACCCTTGAATAAACAGAGGTCTCTGATCAAATGAGAAAGACATTCCGTTTTATTGCATCAAGCAGATTATTATCAAACAAATTTACTATTCTTTTAAGCACAATTTTCAACTGTGTTTAAAATTTGAAAGTTCAAATGTGGAAATTAAATGCAAATTGCTTAACACAAAAAAAATTAACAGTGTCTTAGAAATTTTGTGCACACTCAAATACAGCAATGTAGTGATACCTTTGGCGGAACGGGTGGAACAACAGGAGGCTTGGGAACATTTGGCAACGTTACGTTCCACTCAAGTTTCTTGTCCTTATCCACAGAGCACTCTAAGCCGAGTAGATAGTCACAGACGACTGGCCTTGGAAGCGTAACGTTAGCCAAAATATCCAGCAGTTCATCCTAGATAATTGACAAAAAATTTTAATCTTGTACTCGCATATACATTTAGACAACCGGCTTAAATTTCAAATTCATTTGAAACAAACAAAAAACTTATAATATGATGCCAAAGTGACCAGTTTTCAAACAATTAGTCAATCTCATGCGGAGAAATGCAATCATTACTTCACCGGTAAGCTAACGGTACTCAATTGCCAACGTTACATAACTTGTAAAGAATACACCTGCATTTTATATTTTGAACTTTAAAGTGCTCAGTTTAAAAAATTTCATATCAACAATAGTCCCACAAGTTATAATTTCTTAATCAATGTACTTATGCGATGCAGCCCAAACAATGAGTAAAACCTTGGCGACGTTCACAATGCCGTGGCACACGTCAGCCGCTTCAATGTGAAATATCTGGCAGATAAGCACAGCGTTCGCTGAAATCATATCTCGGCTCAATCCCAGCTTAAGCAGCTCCTGTATGCCAGCCACTCCAACCTCACACCCTAAGCACGGCAGCCAGTCGGCCTTCGATTGTGGATGATTCAAGCTCAAAGCTTCCTTCAAACACGACAGCGTCTGCGCACTTCGCACAGCAGCAGCGGAGAGAAATTCAGGCAGAGACTTGCAGGACACCGGCTGTACATTGTGATCAAAAACTGCGCCCCATGCAATGATGAAGAGAGACCAGCGCAAGAGATAACGGGCCATTTTAACTGATAGTCTAAACTAAGTCTTTTCAGAGATCTGTACAATCCACCTGAATAGCAATAACCAGTCTGTAAATCAATAATAACCACAGTAAGTACAATATTGGCCTACTAATTTATGCATGCAACGTAGGCCTACTAATTTATGTATGTACGTCATATGTCATGAATAGATATAAATAATTATTTAAAACACTGAAGATAAAAATACTTATCAAAAATACGGAACTTCACATGACTGAATATCACGGTTAGACAGCGAACTGAAATTTAAGAAAAAAAATTACATTTCAATTTCATATTCAATTTTCTATATAATGCAATCTGCATAAATTATTGCATTCATATAGAATCACAGGCTTATGATTCTATATGAATACAATAATTCATGCTAACACGCACACACTTAAAAACATAACACAATAAGACAAATAGAATTAATACACAACACAAAATAACAAAAATTGAATTGTGAAATAACAATATTATGAAATAACGTTCTCATAATCGATCCACATCCTTGAAACAGACCAATTATCCTACAATTATTACCATAGCATATCTATAGGGGCTTACTGCTACTCAGGTGCCATGAGCAGGTGCTGATCTCATTTTGAACGCATTTATGAACCTTTTTATGACAACATTATAAATCATTACAATTATTATATGAATAGCAATTAGGGCTGCACCTTCTCTATAAAACTAACAGCGAATGGCAACGCAAATAATGAATAAACTAGCAAAACCCTTCTACAAACAAAACAAAAATTACACGCCCACTGTGCACTATAGAGTAAACAACAGTATACCTTCTATTGACAATTTGCCACACGTTTAAGTAACCAATCATATCCCAGAATTGCTGTACTAGACATAATTATTCTGGCCTATTATCGCTGTCATTTTTAACCCCGTTGCCGTGTTATACAAATCTCGAATCGTCATTGATTGTGACGCAGTCTATCTCTAGACAATGTTCCGCTTTCGTTTACAAAATACAAACAACCACATTTAACCAAAGTCAACCAAGTCAATCAGTCAACCAAAATACAAACAATCAGTCCGAAAAATCTCCCTCGGCAGCTGCTGATAAATCAGTTTTCTTATAATACTGATTTTAGGTGCGAATTAAATAACTTGCACAGAATGAAAATTGACATTAATAACTGAACATTAATGACGGTTTAATGCATTCAACGTTTGTATCTACAAACGTGATTTCACAGTGATTTCAAAAATATATGAAAATATTAAACAAATTGAATTACTGATGCACTTTTCATCATCTATAAATGATCAGCTTTTCAGCTTCCGCTCCATCTTCAAACTCCACGTCAACAAAATCGAAACAGTTATTTACCGGATGAGTCGGCGTATTACATATACTATCTGCTGCTTAGTTCTGTTCCGCAATAAATACCCGAGTTTTATCACTTTAGATTAACTGGTAATATGTCATTTTTTGGTGTGTATTGTGTAACCGATTTTCAAGCGATATTGCGTTTTATAGTTTTCCGTAATCACCTTTTACGACTCACCCGGGGAGCTCTGGGCTGCAAGCCGGGGAAGCAAGCCAATTCTTTGTTCCCCGGGTTGCAGGGGGTAAAAAAGCGATATCGTGGATAATTTGTAATTCTCAAGCTGCCTGAAATATCTAACATAATATTTTATTTTAAATCTATCAAACACTATCATTCCAGCTAGGGGCCGCGTTCATTACCGAAGGCGTCTGTTTGTCAGCTTGAGTGCTTCATGCTGTTTGATGTTATGCTGCAGGGAGAAGCCTGGGTGGAAGTCAGGATGGTGTTGTTGACAATGATTGCGCGGATTGCTGATGGGCTTCCCCTTGCTGCTTCCATGCAGGAGGAAGAACAGGTGAGATTCCAAGGGAAAGCTGTCTTCACGCGCCTTGCCGTGTCTTTTTATAGCTGAGGGCACGGGTTACTATTAGTAGTTGCAGTATCATAATGTTACTCATTCAGTCTGCTTTCAGTCTAGCATGTGCTTGATTTTAATTTTAATTCATTTGTCATTTATTTTACATATGATAAATCACATGTAAAAGGGCTCGTAAAATTTAGCTTGAATGTTTTTTGGAGGAATTTTACAGTAAGTTATTGTTTTAGATTCAATAAAGTTGCGTTTTTATGCTGTAGTTTAGTGTAACGTTGAATGTTTAGGCGGGACGAAGCTTACTTGAATATCAGAGTCAGGCCAAGCAGTTGTTTCGTCGAATGAATCCAAATTCTCCAAACAAGGGCAGCCTAGAAACAGGACCATACTTGTTTCAGTGAGTTTTATGTTAATTGTCTATGTCTGTCTGATTAACATAATATTAGGGAAATGTTGAAAAAAATTATTGAAGTATTCAGAAAGTATTAATATCTATGTAAAATTTGGCTAGTTCTGTTCAGTGCGTTATAACTCTATCAAATTTGGCAAATATCAGTGCTTAAAACATTGCATGTGTTTCAATATTTTGAAATTTATTGGCATTAAAATATCCAGCAATATCTTTACACTTTTTATTCATGAATTTTTGAACTGCTTATTTAATGCTAGCGCTATGAACCAACATCCAACTTGCTTTAAAGTTTGCTTTTTTATTCTCTGAATCAGGTGGTTAATTTTTTACAAATATGCCGTTAGCTATTTGCTGGAGCGCGGTGTGTGCTACTTGGTGCTGTGTGACGCCACATTCTCCAAGCGCCTCGCCTTCTCCTTCCTGGACGAGCTCCAGATGGAGTTCTCGTCGAGATACGGCACAAAGATCGACCAGGTCACGCGACCCTACAGCTTCATTGAATTCGGTCAGACCTCTCTCTTTGTCGGATAAAAATGCAGCAAGCTTTTTTAGTTCCGATCAGTTGTGTGTTCGCCTAGGCGTGAATGCGACTTACGTTTAGAATGGTCATCCAACTAGTTCAAATGTTTACGTTTGCAGTAAGTTATACTGTCTTGTCAGGTTTTTATCTTATACTCATGTCATGGGAAGTGAAAAACAGATTTCTTTGAGGAAAACACATTTTTGGAAAGAGAGTTAATTTTAGTCATTCAGACACCTTATTTATTTACCGGAATATGTTATTTGATATACATTTTTCATCTATGGATTTTAAACTTTTGGAAGTACCCAAGGCATTAGAAGTAAATTCAGAAGTTTTTGTAGAGTAATATGCTACTAACTAACAACAGCAACTACTTATTTATTATTACTATTTTACTAATTACTAACTTAGTAATTATTACTAATTAGTTGGTGATTCCAAATATGGATGCTTTCATTAATCCCCCCCGGGAGATGTATAATAAGATGTTGCTGTGGTACCGCAGACTCTAAGATCCAGAAGGCTAGAAAGTATGCCGTGCTTACAGACACATCTAAGAAGTATGTTCTGTTTACGGACACTCGGATTCAAAAGTCTGTTCTGCTTACAGACATCCAGACCCAGTAGTGTGTTCTGCTGGCCACAGACACTCAGATTCAGAAGTGTGTCCTCCTTGCCACAGACACTCAGATCCAGAAGGCAAAGAAGTCATACATGGACTCGCGCTCACGGCATCACCTCAGTCACGTGAGGTCAGAGCTGCAGGACGTCCAGAAGATCATGGTCCAGAACATCGACGACGTGCTCCAGCGAGGAGAGGCACTATCTGGTATTGAAACAGGGCAAGCGTTAGGGGCTAGGGTCACCCTGACATCTCTAAGATTTAGATTTTCATAAGGGCTGATGTGAGTGCAGTTGATATTTACTGCATGTACCTTCAATGTGCTAGCTTTCGTAAATATGGTAGGTTTGTAAATGAACGAGAAATTATAGTGAGTTTCTTGGATTATTTGTATGATTTTTAATATCCAAGAATATTGTACAGAGTGAGTCAAAAAAATAATAATCCCCTAGCGATTTCGCGATAACTCTGTCAAAAATTAATATTTTTGTTTCATATTTACAAGGATTGTACCTGAGATAATTTGCAACAAAACCACCAAATTTCATTTGGAAATATATTTTAGTTTATAAGTTACAAATGTTTGCGCAAAAAGTTCAAAAAATAAATTTAACGAGCGTAATTAAGTCAAAAATATAATGTATGCACTAAAATTAAGCACATAAAAATGTTTTTTGTCCTGAATTTCATCTTAACTAATCCTTGTACTCGTGCTAGAATGCATATTCATGACGTCATGTGCCTGAGATACCGATGGCCTAGTAGACCATGTTCATGTGCTGCACCTCACTGCGGCCCAAGTGCTGGAAGCATGGTTTCGTTAATGCGGCAAGTTGGACACGTCTAAAATGAGCAATCTTATGCAGGAGAAAAATGGGACTTGAAACGTTTTGAGGACATGGTTTGAAGGCGAGGACACTTCGCGTAGTCTATTCATACATGCATTGCACACTGAAACTGGTGCAGGCCAGCTACAAGCAAAATTGCCGGGCTAAGCGAGCTTTAAAGCGTTAGTTGACTTGACTTTTAAAACTTTTTTGTATAACAGTCATAGCTTTTAACCAAAAAAAATTTTTGCATAAAATTTGGCAGTCTTGTTGCAAATTATCTCCTCTCCAATCCTTAAAAATATGAAATAAATGTTTTGAATTTTGATTGAGTTATCGCAATATTGCTAGGGGGTTTTTTTTTTGACTCACTCTGTATATACATGAGCTGTTGCTATTTTTTGTGCGTTTTTGTGTGATTGTTATTTAATACACAAAGCTTACTCTTGAGTTAAATTGCAAGCATTTTTCTTTCTTTTTCTGTATGTATTGAATGCATTTACCACTTGATAAGTGATGATCAGATCTTGTATTGTATTTAGCTTCATTGCTATAAATATGTAGAATATTTACATAACATTGAGACATATATATATGCGGGTAATCCCTCACTCTATTAATCGCTTATAATAATCACTGAATCCATGATACTGTAGAATGTTTGACATTCGTTTCTGTTGCAGCTCTGGACGATAAGGCAAGTAACCTAGCGACCATGTCGCAGAAGTACAAAAAGGACGCGCACTATCTTAACTTGAAATCCTCCTACGCCAAAATATCGGCAATCGTCGTCGTCATCATAGTGTTCCTGCTCTTCGTTCGATACTGGCTCTTCTAGCCATTCGTGAAGAAAGTCTGCATCTGATAATCGCGCGATGTATCAAATCGTTTGTCTTACGGCGAGACGCGCTACTTTTCGTCGTTCATCCGCCATTAATTTTATTGGTTGAACTTAAACGTCTTTGAATTTAGTCTACAGAAGACCGCCATGTTAATACTATAACAATTGTTGATGTTGGTGTGTGATTGACTGGTTATTGTGAGGCACTGGTTTCAGTGCTAAAACAATTAAACAATGGTTCAAAGTAATGTTAGTGCGTGCATCAAAGGTTATTATTGTTGTTGATATGTGCATGTTAGTAGGTGGAGTATATGTTATGTTGACAGTTTCTTGTTTTTGTTCATTGACTATGTCCGCTATGGGACCATGAATTGTACTGAGCAGTATTCGAGGCGTGAGCTTTTTAATTAAGTTTGTTTCATCAATTTCTAGGCGACTTATAGATGACATGCCATTCCGCATTAAATACTAACTTATGACTGTAGTCTTGTTTTTACAAATTAATATTTGAGATAAATAAAAAACATTTGGCGATTAATGTAGGCCTAATTCAAAACGTGATTTAAAAATTTTATTATTATTTTTTAAGCCAATGAAATGTATATAGTCTATCATTGTTAATTTTCATAAAACAACCTGCAACTACAGTAACAAACCGCAGTATGTCTTATTCACGGTAGTTAGGCAAGTAGCCTAGATAGGCTACCACCGTTTTACCACAAGCAATCTAATTTGGCATACATGTAGGTGGCTGTCAAACAAAATCAATTGGGTGTCAGTAAGAATCCATTAGCACACTTTAAAACATGAAATTTTAGCTGCATGCTATTTTGGCGGTTTTGTATCGCGGATATTTTATTGCACTTAATTTTCGTGTTTTTGGGGACTGCCCATTATATAAAGCTTCTGCAGCTTTACATGTAGGCCTATTTTGGCGCATTTAATTGTGAAATAAATTGTTTGCTCTACAAATTCGACGCTATGTGTAGGCCTAGAGCATATAGGCCTACATCCGAAATCAATCATGAATATCTTCAACAGTAACTGTTCGATTGGCCTGATTAGGCCCTGAATAGTAATGAACCAATTTCGTCAACTACATGTTAATCAACAATCCATTACAGTAGGTCTACTCAACCATATCAGAATTGCTTCAAGATTCTTTCCAGAAATATTAAGTTGCATTCCCAAATTGCAAAACTAACCTGGCAATCACAAGTATAAAATACTGCAAGACGTAAAATTTTCGCATGCATGTAATTTTGGTGAATTTCACGAATTGGGCATTCGAAAATAAAAATTAAAGCCGCAGAAGCTATATAATTTTTGACTTTACATTAATGGACAGTCCTCTGACTCGCGAAAATTAAGTGCAGCTAAATTTCAGAGAGGCAAAACCTACGTCAAAATAACATGCCGCAAATATTTCATGTTTTACAGTATACCAACACCGCTGTCCACATTAAGCCTACATCAAGTGTCCGGGCCCAACAGCTGATGCCAGCGTCCCGACGCGTTCCTCGCATTGCTCGAGCTCAGCCAGTGAGTCAGGTCGTCCCCGCTCGACTGTTCCCCCACAACAAAGCGTCCCATCACCTCGTTCGTCCCCAGCAGGTTGTCGTTGAAGACGGTAAATTCGACCTTGACCCCGACCAGCGAGTCCTTGCCCTGGACGTTGAAGACGAGAGCTTCGTTCCACGCCGGGTTGGTCGTGTTGCGTTTCGTAGTGGTACGCTTCTTTTTCGTTCCGCGCCCGCCGTGCAGTAGGGCTACGCGCACGAACGGGTCTGAAAGAAAAATAAATATGTAGACTACACTTTTGACTATAGGCCATAGCTTCCATCCTGAGCCAATAGCTTCAGAGATTTAACTGAGTAGACAGTAAAATAATAGCTATGAAAGTTAACATAAAAGCTATTTGAATGTTAAGAATTAAATACTAGCTATTTTAAATGATAAACAGATTCATGTAATTTTCATTACTGTACGCATGACATTGTATCCTACCAAACAAAATCTTACAGAGTGAATTCAAGGTTCTTGTACACAGCAGTGTCTTTGTCATTTAATAAATATTTGCAGGGCTTTCGTAGCCATTTCTGTTACTCAAATAACTGCAGCTCGGAGATTTTATTAGCTAGCCTAAGCCACAGCAAGTTGTTCGTTCTACTGCTGTATTCATATATTTGTCAACATGTCCCTCGTGCAATTGATACAGTTGGTTACACACGACATTTGTGTAGATTTTATTAGGTAAAGCATTAATATAGTGCAATGCATTTTCTAATGCGCACTGCTATAGATGCTCAGGGCAAGGCCACATGATGTAGTCGCCGCAGTAACACAACATAACGACGTCGTTTCGTGGAACGCTAGAGGGCAGTCAGAGGCAAGAGCGACCTGCTGAAATTAATCATCACGTTAAGTGGAACTCTGGAGTGACGCTACTAGTAAACTGATACTACAACGAACAAGGCATGTCATTATTACAATGGCTAGAAAGGAATACAAACACGTAGCTTTTATGGGGTATTCAATAATAAAAATTAATACACTAGGCCCACAATTGATCTAGGGCTGTATATGACCATAGTTTGCACTGACTCGTGTATGATTTGATATAAAATATCTTTTTTATTTGCTAGCGAGCCGTGAGCAAAGTTCTGTCCGCAAGTATGCATTTAATAATCTGACCTTTTACAATGCGTTCTAATTTTCTACATAGCCTAACTGTTTCAAAATGTAATTCTGTAGCCCATCGATGGTAACTCTGCAAATCGGAGCCTTGCGATCACAGGCTATCGAAGCGACCGCCTGCAGTCTATTACAAGGGCGATCTTATCTTAGAGCATGCTTTTTTTGCTAAGTGTTTTAACATGTCAATGCGCTCTTCCGATGCAAAAAACTAAATAAAATATGCTTTTGGTTCTCTCTACTGTAATGCGCAACATATAAAGAAAAATACGGACTCATTTTTGACAATGCTAGGTGGCTAGACTATCTGCTGACGAGTGTCGGACAATAAAAAGAATGTACTATGTGCTTTAAGAATCTAGTCAGCCATCGTCAGTGACGCCTTGATTGCCTAGTCGTCACGTCGTCACGTCGTCACGTCACGTTTATGGACACAGCTCGCCAGTTGGCATGGATGCTCTGTGGGGCGTGGAGGATGAAAGTCATTTATCTAGCTAGCATCCGCATTCTGACTGCCAATTATTGCTGCTGCGCACGAATTCATAAGATTTATTTTCAACCTTCTAGGTTATTGCTGCAGGCAACTGTATAAAAACTGTAATAGGGGAGTACTGCAATTATTTAGAAACGCGGTGATGATTAGGCGGAGCTTAGCCCGGAATATAATTTTGTATCCTATCTGTATTTTACACATTTACTAAGGCCTAGTTGTTCAATAGACAGTTATTTGAATGCTCCACAATTATTTTGAATAACTCTCCAATAATAGTGAGTTATTTGAATGATCTGGATCCAATTGCACGATCTGATTGGATCGTGACGTCATTTTTGTTAGATGATTATTTAAAACCAAATAGCACTCAGAGTCATTTGGTTTTAAATAATAATAGAATAAAACTGACGTCACTACCCAATCAGATCTCAAAAATTATTCAATTCGTTACAACTTACAAGTGCAGTATACATACATACAGGAACATACATGTACATACATACATGTACTTACTGGCAGAGTTGTTCTTAGTCTCGTCGACAGATTTTAGGTTCCGTGCCTTGGTGACGACGGCCGTCAGACGCTCAGCACTCGATAAGTAGGTCAAGCTGAACATGATGTCGCCCCAGCTCTCCACCTGTAAGCAACAAGAACAGGCATCAAGCTGTGCTAAAAGATAGCAGAGCTAACTAGAAATTTGTTTGCAAAAAAATAGGTCAATATTTTGCATAGCGCTCCTTCAATCATTGCATCACGTCACTGCATGCGCAATTCTAAAGATAATAATAATAACAATAATTAATAATAAATAAATAAAATAATAATAATAATAATAAAATAATAATAATAATATGCGGGCCAACTCTTAGAGCGCCATGTTGCGGAATTGATCGCTTTTAGGGCGCTTCCGCGGTTCAATTTTTTCTAACACGATGAGAACAAATTTATTATGCGAAGTTTTCAGGGAAATAGTTTCAGCGTGCAACCTAGCTGTTTTGTCACAGCGAAGCCGTGCTATTCACCAAGACGCAGCCTAGCTACGTGCATTCCGTCAGGGGGCGAAACCCAACTTTTTTGAGTTTGATAATGTTGTCCAGTATTGCAATGAGAAAAATCTTAATATATTGGTCAAAATCCATTTTTCACCAAAAAAGCATTGGCGAAGGCCAATCGGAGCCTAATTAAATTACAGAGAAGCGTGATAAATGTCGTCCGTCGGCTCGCATACTCCTTGATCATAGATGAAGAGGATTCGAAACAACTCAAATTAGGGAAATAGTTGAAAAATGGAAGCGCATGGACGTGGAAGCTCTCGTGGACGTGTGTGATGCTGTTCAGGCGGCTTCACGACGCCTCTTTGATCTTTGCTGTAGAGTAATTCCATTAGTCACTCAAACGGTGAAAGCTAAAAGATGCCACGGCCATAAAGAACGCTACAAATTAACTATAAACATAGTTTGCGATGGTTGATATAGAGCTAGAGGACGATAATTGTAACTGGTGGCTGGTCGGATATAATTATTGTGCTAGTATCGCACGCAGGGTTGCCTATAAGTTGTTGAAATCCTTAAAATTTCTGTCAACATGAATCTGATTTGTGATTTTAAATTCTATTTCACACGCGATCAAATATATCAAGTTTCTTTCAAGCATTAGAAATGCTTACAGGCTATCTCGCAATGTAGTTAACAATATCACAACTTAGACAATCTGTAAGAAATATATTTTCGTTTAGTTAATTTATGAGCCTATTATACTGTAGTTCATAGAACACCTTCTTACGTATTGTGCACCATAAGTTTTAAAAACAACGAAAGTCTGAAAAATACTCGAAGGCAGTAGGCTGGGCCATGACTGAATAGAAAAACAATACAGAGCACACTTCAAACATAATTTCATCAATAACGCACTAACATCATTAACTATATCATAACAGTACGACATCTCAGGGAATTCCATTTATGACGCCAATATTTTCTGCAACAAACAGCGGCATTCAATCCCCGCTCAGACCCGACCTCTCTTTGCTTGACGTACGGCGATATCCCCTTCCACAGCCACACCCCCGGGCCCCCTCCCCCCTGCCCCCCCGCCCCCCCGAGCTGGAGCTCGTCGAGCGGCAGCTGGACCTGGCCGAGCACGTCCTCCCGGCCCACCTCGCTGCCTCCTCCGGCGTCGAGCACCATCACCTCGAGCGTCCGCTCCCCCAGCTCCCCCCGCTCCACGTCAAACGTAAAGTCCTCCTCAAAGTCGGGACACAGGCTGTTCTTGATGACGCGGCTCTGCAGATGGGGTGATAACAAAAAATCAACGTCAGTTTCGTCGTCAAAGACAGTTTCAGGGGCGCTTCAAACTAACTGGGACTATCAGAGAGTAGTGAGTGTAAGTTTCGTCTATAAAGCAGTTAGAGTGGCGCCTCTCACCAACGCAGACTTATCACTTACCTGAGAGCGTAGTGAGTGAAAGGAGACAGTTATTTGTCTTCAACAGAAACTGACAATGATGAATGCATTTATATAAAATGAATTATTCATAAATTAAACACGTGCATCTACCAATAATTTGACATGCAGCATAATATACACTCTCTCTTCAGTGCTCTGCCACATGGCAGGTCTTTGGTGTCCAAACCTTCCACCTTATCCGATCTTCAGCCCTTCT
>JAQIWG010004867.1:0-15360 GCA_034695025.1 Chamaedrilus cognettii | reverse complement strand
ATTTGCCAAAGATTCTCTTAAGACAATCTTACGACTAAGATTGTCATAAGATATCTACGTGAATGAGCCCCCTGGTAATCTACATCTTTGGGACCTTTAAGCAATTAGGCCCAAGGCCTGCACTGACCGAGCATACAATTACCGTTGATGTACATATTATGTAGATCGATTAGCTGGAGTGTTTACCATGCAATAATTTAAGCCATCAATTAGTTGTACGTCATATTTGCGGTTTTGCCCCTCAGAAACAATTATTAATTAATTAATTGATTAACAACTTAATTTTGCGCTTTCTTGGACTTCAAATTTCAAAATGTAGCTTCCGCTGTTTATTTTTTTTCGTGTGCAATTTCTGAAACTTTTGATAATTCGTTAAATGCGCCAAAATGACACGCACGCAATATTTTATGTCTTAAATTTACTGCGCGGAACGCTGTACCCGAACAAGGGCGAGGCAGCGATGAAGTTGTTTTTGTCATCGAAGTCCCTCCTAAGCACCGCTCGCACCGACCGGTCGTACAGCGCGCGGTCTATCACGACCAAGTCTGTACGATCATCCGTGACTATGGACGCCGAACGCACGCAGTCCGAGCTCATCAAAGCTATGTCACCGAACGACGCGTTCTCACCTGTGTGACACAAATAGTCTGAATCTATCGCGAATTTTCGGAACCGAATTTACCCGAATTCACCGATATTGCGAGGATGGCCTACGCTAATTCACATTTGCTTTACAGCTGATAAACCGTTCGTTTGCCTTACGTGTAGGTTTGCATTCTTTAACCGTTTATCTATTGTTGATTTACCGTTAATTTACCCTTGCTTTACCGTTGATTTACCGTTGATTTATCGTTGATTCGCCGTTGATTTGCTGCTGATTTGCTGTTGATCGCTTCTTGATAGGACTTATCCATTTTTGAGCCCATGGGTGGCAGACACCAAAAATATTTTATTTGACAAATTTTTCCTCTGGCCTCGTAAACACCAAAACTCACATCCAAACCGCAAGGATTCCAAACCAACGTGACTAAATTAGACCAAACTCAGCCGACTGTATAAAAACGATAACACTGCCTTTGCCCTCGACAGCCTGTTTGATTCTTCAAATAAAAAAAAAGTCTGTCTTACAAATTGGGGGGGGCAGCCGCCCCACCATGCCCCCCCGGTGATTACACCATGCACTGGAAAGTTTTGCACTACTAGCCTACAAATTTGGTTTTGGGGGACTCACCAAGGGTGGTGACTCTCTCCCCCAGTTGTTGGCGCACGTCCTCTAGCTGCCCTTGACGTTCCAAGTGACCCGCCCTAGATCCCGACTGACCCGCCCTAGATCTCGCTCCTTCCTCTCCCAGGCGATAGATTCCAACAGAGCCTCGCAGCAAGATGAACATGCTGTAAACAGAGAAAAGAGATCAAGCTGAAAATATTGAATTTAACGGTCGTCTTATTACCAAATGATCGAATGATCCTACATGCAACTAGGCTGAGAAATTAAAAAGAGCTTACTCTTTAACCCATAGTTGGATATTTGAGTTAAAATGCATTTTGCGGCTTTGCGGCTTTACGGCTTTGCGGCTCTTCGGCTTTGAGGTTTTGCAAAGCCGCTTTATGGCTTTGCGGCTTTGAGACTTTGAGCCTTTTAAACTTTTAGACTTTGCGTCCCTGGGTCATCTCTAGAAGGCATTTCTAGCGAGTTGCATATAGTTATAAGGAATAAAATATTTATGAAAAAAGGTGTTTGAAGTGTACAAGATTTAACCCCTAGTCGGATATTTTAGTTTAAATGCATTAGCAAGATGGCGCTATTTTAAAGCGTTTTTCATCTTTTTTCTTCACTATAATGCAGCAAAACCAATGAGGTATTAAAAGTAGGCTAACATAGAAAACTAGGCCTACTGCTACAATCTCTTAAGCAGGGGCTGAAATTTGAACGCGAAGAACCGAAAAACTGTGAACAAGTCCATCTAAAATATTTGACAACACAGGCCTCACATGTACGTTCGTCGTAGGAAAAACAGTAGGCTTCACTGCTGACTGCTGAGCAGAGAACTGAGAAAAATACGGAGCAGAAAAGTCTGATTTCTGTTCGATAAAGAAATTTTATTCCACGATACGTTTTAAAATCATTAGGTCTTCACATCGTGCAGTAAAATGCTGACATCAAATGTAAAAATGACCCGGTACCCTTAATAAAATTGGGATCCTGTTCCATAAACGAAAAAGCAGAATCATTGACATTCACAGTAAGCAAACTTACTTAGCATAGGTCATGTTAAGGGATCTGCATGACAGAGCCGCTCAGAGCCGGTCTGCAGCGCCGCTCTGCAGAGCCGCTCAGAGCCGCCCAGAGCCCCTCAGAGCATCAGAGCCGCAGAGCCGCAAAGCCGCCAATATCCGACTAGAGGTTACGCACTCCTAAAAATTGCTAAGAAAAAGCATTTATTTTGCCATTCTGACTTAGTGGGCGTTTTGGTTTTTAATATTTTAATTATAATTAACCCCCCACCTCTTGATTTCCACTCTAACCACTGGGGGCAGGCCCACAGTTTACGAATATGTTGCATATCTGCTTGCATTTAGCATCTCAGGCGCAGACTTACAATGCGTCTGCAATTTTCTTGATAGAATCTGGAGATGTCGAATTCAACAGATTGATCATCAACTGAAACTTTTTCCCAACAAATTCAAGTGAAAAACAACTAACATAGTTTGAGTTGGCTCCGCCTCTGCTTGTAGGCCTTATAATGCAAAGTGCATGCAGCTCTCGCGACTGTGTTAGGCTATAGCCATGGTTGTAGTGGCGTAGTGGTACCGTTGCCGCTCACCCCGTAGGCGACCCGGGTTCGATTCCCGACCGGGGTTGCTGATTAGAGATTAATTTCTCGGACTTGCCATAGACCAACTCAGCTTATCATCCCTCCGGGGTCGGTGAATGGGTAGTTGGTACTTTCAGCGCGACAATCCGGATGATATACAACGACCATATCGCCACACAATTCTGACCGGTTGCTGATCACCTATAGTTGTGAGGGCCACCTAAAGAAATCTCAGAAAAAGTCATATTCACTATTTATGTTACAGTAATATAGGATTATTTATGTTACCAGTCCCCGACGTCCCCCTCTCTGATGACCACCGTATCCCCCGGACATGACGTGAACGATAAGTTTTTGATGAGGTCAATCAGGATCTCTGTACACAGATGTAGGAGAGAACGATGATAATGAGCATCATAGATCTCCCTTCGCAATGAGCGATAAAATTCAATTATTTGCAATCTGATGAAAACTCAGAAGACTAGCAAAATATATTCTAATGAAAGTTACTGTTAGTAATTGGTTACTGGCAGATTGGTAACTGCCAGTTACTGGCAGTAATTGTTAGGCAAATATCCGAATCTGACCAACAACGTGGGGCTAATACTGCACTCGTAACGCACCAAAAATTTGCCATGGAAATGGAGATAAAAAAGAACATAATTCGCTTGCATCGTAGCCTAGGTGAAACAAACGAACGTCAAACGAGCTATACGGTACTGATGAAATTTAGGAGGGCGAAATGTCATTTTTTCAACTGCACCCTTTCTGCAGTGCGTTCGTGCAAATGCAGGCATAGGCTAGTGCACAGTTCGTATAAGTCTCGTGCATTCGCATGCTGGTAAGGATGAAATTCTGCGCAACTCACCGGGCTTCAGAGAGGCGAAGAGTCGGGAGCGTTTACGAAACCATGAGCAGAGATGGTTGCACTCAACGTCCGATCTCTGATCGGGTGACTTCTTGATGACCGCCACCACGTCATCGTATTGAGTCATACTTCTTGACTTCCGCTGTGCTCTTTGTCGAATAGATGTCCTTCTTCGGAAAAATATTAAGTCGATTTAATAGATATATAAATCTTTTATTCACCATCAAGGCGGAACGCAATCAAGAAATGAAAACTTAAAATAAACGCACAGTTGAAGTGCGAGCTAACTAATAGCATTAGACCTACAGCTCAGTATGATGGCTTGCTATAATCATTCATCCGGCCCAGATTTGTCTGTTCCCGTTTCCTATCTGTTTCAATCATTCTACCATCATTCTGTTTCCATAATTCTAGTGCATAGAAGCCGATTTATTTTCATAACTATAGTGCACATGATATAGGTAGATTGCATCTAAATCTGCACGTCGTAGAAATGAAGTGAATGTGACCAAATAGATTGGACAATTATTTTAGATCGCGGCTACGGCAGCAGCCCGATCTCGTTGTTAAGTAGGTCGCCGAAGCAGATTGTTATCGAAAAGTGGAAGCAATTGGATCTACAGGCACCGTCATGCGGCGTTGAAAAGAACATTACATTTTAATGGAAGACGGGACATGAGCTAGATTTTCATTTAAAAAATAGTTTGTTAGTCATTAAAATATCACTATCTGGTCTGCTTTTGGGAGAAGCGTCTAGTCTTTTGAAGAAAAACAAGCGTAGAACTACGACAGCCTGCCGATTTTTGAAAACTGCATGAAAGTAGTTGAAAATGAGAGAAACGTCGAGTGCGCGTATGGATCTATTTCCTACTTTTAAAATGGGGAGCAAATGGCCCCTTTTCCTTCCTCCTCCTTGTGGATACTGGCACCGCCTTGCTGCGGGAAGTAGCCTGCAGAGACCAAGTGTTTGCTTTACAAGTGATTAGCTCGGTAAGTGGTGGTCGGATTGCAAGGTTTTCGCCTGTGTCGTCGATGACGCGAGAACGCCTGCCGTCGTGCTGCTGTACCCTATACAATGCAGGCCCACAAGCTAATTGCTATAATGCCATACCTGAACGAGAAATTAGCAACTGGAGGGCTATTGTGGATCGGCCTATAGGGCTTAGCCTTGAACTTTGTGCCACAAACAGGTATCGACATAAGTTAAATACAATTATTGTGTCGAAACTTTAACATTTTGCAAGTTTTGTTTCTAACCGTTGTAAAATACGGCATATGTCGCTGTGGGCCTATGGTTGAATAAAGCTCTAAGCCCATGAAAATAAATCTAGTAATTTGCTAAATCACACGGAAGTCACATGACGATTTTGTAAATTAGACAAGAATCGCTGGATAGCCGATTTGCTCAAAGGAACCTGTGCACCGTGCATTATATTTAGATTTTTTTTTATTTACGCATATATAATAATTATTGATAATGAAAACAAAGGCTGACAGAAAATATTTGCAATATAAGCTAATCAAATTGCTTTCAAATGTCAGATATTTTAAGGTTGCTCTATGACTGTTTGGTCTTCTGAAGCATAAGTTTGTTCATCTGAAGAGATGGAGTTCCATTTTCCGAGCAGGTATCACCTTAGAAGTTTAGATACATGCTCCTTTTGAATGCGCTCTTCAGCTCTCTATAGGCTGGAAGCAACAACACACAACAGCATAAAGTTAACTAATAAAGTGTTATATCGGAATTGTCAAAAGGAAAATCTTTTTATGCAATACTAACCCATACAACCAACAATAATTACATTGTGGAGTATCTAAAACAAAATACTCCATCTTATTCAAATTTCAGAGAAGAGCAGACCGAATGAAAACTTCATAACGACACATTGCAATGTTGACACTGGTGCATTGGTCTCTTATTTTTT
The DNA here is from genome assembly GCA_034695025.1 of Chamaedrilus cognettii. Lineage (NCBI taxonomy): Eukaryota > Metazoa > Annelida > Clitellata > Enchytraeida > Enchytraeidae > Chamaedrilus > Chamaedrilus cognettii. The sequence continues at coordinate 9,751 of JAQIWG010004867.1, read as the reverse complement.
ACACGTACATAGGCCAATGTAGGCCAAACTTAGCCGCTAGCAATCATTTAGTTAATAGCTACGTACCATTACCATTAGTAAACATTTCTTATATTTTATTCATTCTTAACAACTTTTTCATTCGAAATCAGATTTTTTTGATTTCAGAAGAGAAAAGATGTATTGCTCTAGTGGCCAAGCGGTCAATATCGGACTCGGGTTCGACTCTAAGTGTGAAAAAACTGACCGATATTGAATGAAGTTGTCCGATTCGGATTGAAGCGTCCGATGCTAATAAAAAATAGCTTACTAGATAAAATTCCATCATTGTATTCAATATATTATTACGGGGAGTAGCTTATTTGAATCATAATTCACTGCACAGTACAATTTATTGTCGCAAGAATCAGTTTGATTGACGCTCCTGCAACTAACCTCTGCAGCCGGGAATGATTTTGATCATCCTCGTCATTAGTTCCTCGAACAGGTCCTGAGCGTCTGCCGTGCAAGAGGGGGTCTGGTCCATGGCCCGCTGAGCGCAGCTCACGAACCTGCTTACGCTGTGCGCATGCGCACACATCGTAACGAAATGCAATACTGCATCCACATCGCTAAAAAGAAGCCAAAGTGAAAAGAAAAAGAAGTGAAGCAAGAGATAAAAAAGGAGTTCGCTCTTTAATTGGCACCTTTTTCCAATTTTTACTCTGTGGCGCGAGCACTGCATAAATGGAAGTTACACCTCGATGCCATTTTTTTCATTGTTTTCATTCAGAATAACATAGAGCGCTATGCGAATTTAAATGCCGTACTATTTCCTGCAATGCAATGATATTTTAATAGGAAATTTTCTGCTAAATAGTTAATATTTTTCATCTACCGGTATTTGCACTGCTCAAACAGGGCTTTTTATAATTTTAATATGTGTCAAATTTGTTCCTATCTTGATTACTGTTATCTGCTTTCATTATTAGAATAAAGATTCACACATATTTCGATAAATGAATTAATAAGTTTAAACATATCTAAATCTCAAGTTTGGGGCAGTGAAATAAATCCTTTTAGAATTGAAAAGCACGACTTTAAAAACTCACTCGCACTGTTCGATGTTCGGCTGACAATCTGTCAGTTCTCCTTCGAACTGAGAGTTCATGAAGCACGCAGAGTTTCTTTCGAATGCTGAGCAAGCAGCAACGACATTGTTAAAGTCTGCCGCTACGCGTGAAGACAGCCCCTTCCCTGACCGTGTTCACGGAGAGACTTAAAAATGAACTATTTACCAGATCATATTGCAATTAATCTAGCTGGATACTATTTTTTGATAGATACTGTGATCTCTCAGCAGGTTTATGTGGGCTTCATTCAAGTGACTGAGTGTTGGTGAACTACAGTTGTTTTGACGCTATGATTGGATTGTGTGCAGCGCCCTTGTGATGACTTCGGTCACGTTACGACGCTCTAAAAGTTGTCAGAAAATTATTACTATTATATAAAAACGAGAATTACTCCACATTTACTGGCTAACGCTGCAAATGTATTGGTTAACCATTTCATGCAAGCGGACATTGTACATGTATATGCAAACAAACATAACCATGGAACGAAATTCTATGCTGCAGGCCGGGGACGGGGGGAACAACAAATTGGCTTGCAGCCCAGAGCTCTCCGTGCTAGTCATGAAATACGACTAAAGAAGGGGGAGCGATTCTCTGCCGGTGCACCATAACTGCCATTAGCACGGGCTACATGTATGCATCATGATGACCAATCATAAAATAAAGGATGCAAAAGAATCTCTCCTATGACGTCATTGGACGCCAAAACGGACTCTAAATCCATTATTTTCATTCATAATCATCATCATCAAGTTCTGTTTTTAAATTTTTCGTGCTAGCACAGATTGGACGTTTGAGAGACGGACACACGCCCTCACGTGCAAGGATAAGTTTACTAGGAGTAATACTCCAAAAACGACTTTTTAAAATAAAAATTCTACTCGGATTTAGAAATGGGCAGGAGTAGCATTACTCGTAAAAATGGACGATCATGGAGTAGGCCGACTTTAGGTCTACTTCTTTTTTGAAAGGTATAGGAGTGCACGACTCCTGTTTTATAAGCAGCAGGCGTAACGCTACTCCTATTGTGTATGGGCTAAACTGAACCCTGCTAACGTGCCCTGAACCCACGAGGAGTATCGAGAGCTGAGAGTATTATTATTATTTATCATCACATAAATTTCGAAATATATTAAACGAAATTGATGAAAACGCGAGGGGTACAAAGTGACGAAGTAACCTACCGTCGATTTTATTAACGCAGACGTAGTTGACTAGCGAGATGCCTTGCTGTATCGTATTCTTTTCAAACGCCGGGATAACTCCGTAGCAGTTGCCTTGCATGGCGTTGTTCAAGCACGAAGTGATGGCGACGATACGACTACAAGTATAGCGAAAAACGGATTAGGCTTAACAACGTTCGCCTGATAATAGTGAAACACAGGCTGATTTGCTATGGAGTCAACGCGGCATGACAAGTCAAGACAATTCTAGAGCGCTTTACAATCCGAGCAATTTACCCAACCTAGTGATGGTTAACAACGACATGCAGCAATATTTCGGAACCTAGGAAGGTATGCCTAGTAAATAACTCAATGTTCAACCTAGACTTAATGAGTTCGAGAGCGGGGGTGCGATTCTCGCGCCCTCGACGCCAGTTAACGCAAGCCCTGATATGAGACCTGCAGTGCTGCCTGAGGGAGGAGCTCTGGACAAATTCCGTGGCGTCCCTGTAGCGCGACACTTCTCGCTGGTAGCCGTTCATTTGCTGCTGACAGCGTATCATGTCCGCAGCGCAGTCCTCCTGGACTCGCGTCTTCAGAAAATCTTCCACACATCACAGACTACTTGCTTACAGACCACAGTCGCAGCTTACAGACGTTTCAGTTTTTACCAAATTTTGCATCAGCTTGCATAGATTGTTCAACGAACTACATGTTTAGCGATTCTTCAGATGCGAAATATAAGAATCAAAAATTGACGCGAAAAATGATTCTTTTAACAAATTAGTGGAGACTTTTGCAAAGTACAACCTATTGCCGAACTAAGTGTCGACGCTTGAAATCTTGACTTTAGTGAAATTTAAGTCGTTCAAGCTTCGTACAGGCAGAAACGGATCGGGTGTAAACAATTCTTCGTTTCGTGTACGTAGGACAAGTACGTATCTAGATTATTCGCAAAATACACTCACGACTTTTCCCGAATGTCTGCAGCGCGGCGCAGAATACCAATAGAACGATGACTGCCTCGGAATGCATCGCAGCCTGGTAGGGCGACGAACGAACGATCGATGTTGCTGTAGCCTACGTCCAACGCTTTCAACGAGCAACAGAGTTGCTGAGAAAGCACTGCCTGACGGCGATAATTGAAATTACACTAAATCTGTTCGTTTTATAGCGATTGCCTGCGCCAACGCGTATGCTCAGGCTAGGCCACCATAGCGCAAATTGACGGAGCGGATCAGATTGACAGTTTTTTTTGTTGTTTGGCGCGTGTAGCACACAAGGGCTATGCAGTACGGTTCTGTGCAAGAGAACCGGCACAGAATCGCTCCCCCTTCTTTAGTCGCCTCTTGCGACTCACCCGGGGAGCGCTGGATTGCAAGTCAATTCTTTGTTCCCCGGCATGCAAGGGGCAGGTTGACAGAGCAGATTTTCAAACGTACTCTTTGGGTGCTTGCGTGTCAAGTTACTTTTGGCCTTTTTATACGGCGTTGTCCTGTCCATGAGCATATAGCAGAGTTTAGCGGCAATCTTCTTATTTTATATCTTATATAGCCTAATGCAAAGATTAGATTTAGGTTTAGCGTAAGCTTAGGATAGTTTGCCATTTGTTTCTAGTTTGGATAATAATTAGGGTAAAGCGGATGTCAGATTTTGAACACAAGATTTGACAAATTTTGTATGATAATATTTCTACTGCGTGCGGGGTGGGGTGTAGGTTATCCGCTTGCTTTCCAGTTTTGTTACTGTGCAATGTCATCGGCAGCCTGGTTGTTGGCCAGTGGCCACGTCAGTCTTCAATATTATAGCTCTTCACTACCAGCCTATTTTGAATTTTTAACGCTGTAAATTATCGTCAATTTTTTTGGAAATGCAGTTAGTGGCCAAGTTACCAATGAAATTAACGCTCCAAAATTACTCAAACCCAGACAAAATTAATGTTAGAGGAGTCCGAATGATGGAGTCATTATTGTTATTGCCCGACCAATAGTCGATGAACGATCTCGAACTGTAAAACGCAATATCCTGTCGATTACGGGAAACTATAGTGAAATTGATGTCGGTCTAATAGCGGTGGTGTCAGTGCAAAATGGCCTGACTACCATACGCAGGCTTGAATCATGCGGGTCTATGAACGAACTGGATACTTCCAAACAGCTAGTAAAAATTGAGTCCGTACTACCAAAATGGTTTCCGTAACGGATAATGTCCTTGTCTGGCCATCTGCATTAGTGATTCTAAAGAATTTTTAAGAGTATTCCCTATGCCTACCCTATTCAATAGAGTGACCCCCGCCCCCTACTAGTCTCTATTATAGATCGTTGTGACTTCTGAGGCTGTATTGCCTATACTGTATACGGGTAACTACGTGCGCAAACAAATCACCGTGCGTATTACTTGTGTCCAGGTTCACTGTTAATAATTGCTCGTTATCCACAGTGTACAGGTATACGAGACATGAAGCTCAGCCTACATTTTGTTTGACATCTGTTAGTTTTCTAACAACAATTTCCCTTGTTAACCGTTATCGATCGATCGATGTTAGGCTGCTAAAACGCATTTTTCTATCTGACGTCGAGGAGCATTATATAGTAGATGCTTCACTCCACGCGGCGATTCGTTTTCAAAAGTTAATTTTCATCAACCAAGTCGATAATTCTGAAACAACAGTTTATGCAGTTGCTCTTCAAATATTAAAAAGCTACACGCTACGTTAAAGAATAGCATTGAAAGCCTTATGCTAGAAGCTGCACAGATATCACGAGGGTTCAAAAATTGCATATTGTATGCATAGCGTTAATGTGACACGCCAATGTCAGATCGATCAGTGATTAAAGACTGACACACTGCGACACAGCGATTAAATGACAAGAATGGCGTAAAATTTGCTCAGCAGTTTTAGAAACTGCACGGGCTATGAATTATCAAACCCAATCACGTTTGGCTTTAAATTCTTGGACAGTTGAAAAATGGCACTTAGTGCAATGAAGGGTTTCGGCTAATTTCTCAACTGCAGTCTGCCTTATTTGATTCAAAACAACTTAGTACTATTGTGACCGAGTCAAAGCAAAAGCAGGCCTAGACTATAATAAGGACTGCCAAATAATAATAATACCAAAGCGCTGAAATTACTATGCGATCAACTTTTCAAGTCCAGTACAATTATACGTAGCACCTGTGATCGTCTAATTGACGCTTTCTTTCTTCTTCTTTTACTTCCGATACACGAGCATCTCAAACATGGTCTGCAACTCTTTTCGAGCTGGAAGCAAAAACCAAGAACGTTGTCACGCATTTTCGCGCACTCCGTTGCATTTATTTTAAAATCGACGCGATTAAAATAAATTGGCAAATTACGTCATTTAAATAATGCTATTTTCTCAGCCGCATTGCATCAGGTACAAGATTAAAGAGTTGATTTATCCCCAAGCTTGGCCACTAAAAATTATTAAACGACGTAGGCCTACTAACCATGAATACCATCGCTGGATGACGCCACTCAAATCTTTTAAGAGTGTTAAATTATAAACTTAGATTTAGCTCTCTGATCTCCACCAATTAGTTGGTCCGCGAACTTTAAATAGGCCCTTCAATAAAGAGCACTCAAAATTGTGTAGTTGTAATATTCTGTGGCTGTAAACCTACCTCTGCAGCCCGGAACGATTTTGATCATCTTGCGCATCAGCCCATCGAACAGTTTCTGTGATTCTCTGTTGCAGCCTGGAGTCTGAGCCATGGCGCGCTTGGCGCACTTGCTAAATCCCTTCAAACTACAAACGGATCAGATGAAGATTCGTCGCATAATCAATATTCTAAATAGTTAGAATCCGATTAATGATAAATTTCTTGACAGCCTCTATTGCTGTAATATCGGAATAGACTAGGGATAACGGTTGTTAGCCATGTGTTGATTAAATGACAATTCGTTCACACGATGCTTAGGCCCTATAGGCCTACTTCGAGTTATTCGTTTAAACATTTTGTACATAATTGGAAGGAAGGATTGGAAGCTCTAAGGTTGACGAAAACGGATATTGCAGATCTGAGTCACCGGTATAACTCGGCTTATATGAAGTTATTTCGAGGTTTCAATAAAAATATCATTACTCAATGCTAATTCTACCGTGGTGACTTACCATTTGAACGGGCGATTAATGTTCGGACATTGAATTTCTATACAAAGCAGACTAATATTGGTATTCACCATTGCGAGTTAACCTCCAGTTGATTGAGTGACGTCACGCCAGGCATAGAAGATTGACAACCATTACTCTCAACTCGCCGATCGACTAACTCGAGGTTAACTCGCAATGGTGGATACGGATATAAGTGAATGCAAAGACTCACCGGCTAGGCGGCTATACCAATGGTTCGGTAAACAAGAGTTTGCAACTATTGCTGAGAAATATCACGTCTTAATAAAGTGAATCACCATTATGTGATAGACGATAAAACTAGAGCGTGGGTTTCGGAATTAGCTACTACGTTAGTTAACTAAATTGTGTTGGTCACTGCGTTATGGTGAAATTACACCTTTCGGTCAAAACGAAGGAAGCCTTCAAAACGAAGGAAGTCTTGTCGTTAAGGATCATGACGTCATGTCGGCTGGACGAGTTCTACAGTAATCTATACGACTTTAGTCCTTAACGACAAAACTTCCTTCGTTTTGACCGAAAGGTGTAATTTCACCATTACTGTGCCGGTAGCCTAATGAGTGTCCTCGCACGCGTGTCTAGTTCTGTTTTGCACTGCATTTCTAGATCTGTTATATTTTCTTGATTTTCTTCCTGCTCCGCTTTTGATGCTGTTAATATTCTGTGTCCTGCTATTTTGACTGCCCTATTGGTGAATAAAAGATCCATATATAATTTATTTTGTTGTTTGTTTGTGATGATATGCTATCCACGGATTTGACGCGTAACATACATTATAAAAATTCTCTTTTTATGGATATGGTTAGGGTTAGGGTTAGGTTAGGGTTATGTCAGGATGCGCTCTTGGCGTGTGTGCAACGGCCAATTCGACCGCACTAATAGATTCAAAAGAAGTCAGAAAACTGTACACTGTATAGGAGAGACTCACGCCTATATATAGGATGCAATAATGGATCTGAAGGAATCTTTAAATCTAATCTCAACCTCAAACACAAGCCCTAATTTTAACCTAAACCCTCAAACTTAACCCCAAGACTAACTCTAAGCTAAACCTAATGCCGACGTAACTCCTAGCCTCGAAAAGTACGCAACGACATTTTTTCTCAAATCCTCCCAATCTCTCTCACCCTAGTGTTAAGCATCAGTATTGCTAGAGCGTTTAGCCGAGACTGGAGGGGAAGAGCAAGTTTTGCCAACTTACTCGCACTTCTCGATGTTCGGTCTGCATTCTGCCACATCCTCATCAAACTTCGCGTTGAGAAAGCACTGCTCGTGCCGCTCGAAATCTGTGTCACCAAACATACACGTTTTTATTCAGGGCGAAATGACGCGTGGGTCGGCATTTTTGAGAACCGGGGGGCTGAAACATTGAGCTGGGGGGGTCAGTTTCCTGAAGAGGAGGTAGGGGGGCCAAAATTTGATCTTATCATGCACAAATCGCGAGCGGGGGGCGGGTTCTGACAGAAAACAAAAACTTACTGCGTCAGAATCAACGCGAGATTTTAATATTGCCAATCGAAGAAAAGATCGAACACCTATGACATCATAAATTTGCGTTGTGATTGGCTGACGTGGCTGGAAAAAAATGAAATTTCCGGGAATACATTGTGATTGGACCGCCTACTGGTCAGTCGGGTTGATGATTGGCTATGACGTCAAAGGCGACAAATATGGTCGGTCGCACCGGAAAAAAGCAATCTGCACCAATCCATCTTGTCCTGTGCTAACTTACTGGGAAATATTTGCAATGAAATCAGAGGCCTAACCAAACCCTAACCCTAGCCGTGCTCTGACCCTAACGCAGTGAAAATCTAAACTTAATTCTGCTCCAATAACAACAAATTCCTCCACCCGGTATGCAAATTAGCAAGAGTTAAGATGGATTTGCGCACATTGTTTTTTTCGCCGGCCGCATAGCAGTTGACAACGGCCTTTTAAAGCTCAGTTTAATGTTTAACAGAGCATTGGTTGCAAAATATCTACCGCTGAGCTTCTCCACGCAGATATAGTCGACCAGTCCGATGGCGTTGAGGATCATTCCGAGCTCTGGCTGTTCAAAGACGCCCGCGCAGCTGCCCTGTACCGTGGAACGCATGCATGTCGTGATCTCGGTGATGGAACTGTTACAACACCACAATCGCACCCAAGGTCAGTGTTACCAAAAGTGTCATATTGGCGCGCCAATTTCAACCGTGAATCTAAAATGGCAATCATGAAAAATCATCTCCGTTGCCATTTTTGACAACCATAAAAATGGAAGAAACATATAGTAATGGGGAGACGATTGGAAACGATTGGATAGAGGGAAGATATTCACGGAAGTGTAAATGCGGACATATCTGTCACACTTACACGGTCACAACTCACTTATCACGGCTATTTAACGTTAGGCTTACTGCACGCATGTTTATTGGTCATGAGTCGCGGCTGTGTCCCTTACGTGCAGTGTTCCCTCAGTGAGGCGCTCGCCGCGAATTTCTCCGGTCCGCCCGCCTGCTCCATGGCCGCTTGATACTGCATCATCATCACCATGCACCCAGTCAGGTCATCGCCGCACTCCTGTCCGCGCCTCTCCAGGAAGTCTGAACCCACGTTATGAAATAATGTACACATAAATAACATAGTCACCGCTTTTGACGCCCAATCATATGCGTTATCACAGACCAGCCTACGCGTAACGTCGCGTCCATGTTAACACGGGTTAGATGTTTATCATTATTGGAGCTACGATTTTTGAGTGAGCTATTGGTTTTTGACGGCCGGATGCCCTTCCTGTCGCCAAGCAGAATAGTAAATTATCCTGCACGACGATTTTCAGCTAGCGACACGTGCGTATTTAACAGTCTCGCTGAAGGGCCTGTAACGCCATAGTTCCATAGTTGCCGGCGCCGGAACTCGAACCCTGGTTCTCTGGACTCGTAGTCCAACGCCTTAACCACTACACCAGTGCCTCACTGTGGCGTTAAAATAATACAAATAGTCAAATATTAGCGGTTGCACCTCTAATCAGGGTTAACAATGCGTTACAGGATCGCCTGTAACGCATTAGAATGAAGGTCAAAAACGAGGATGTTGTTTGTTATTATAAAAAGTCAATTTACTAAAACTCAGAGGCGCATGACGCCCAACTGTCAATAGATTGTGCAAAACTATCGTACTATTTCATTTTCCATACCATTCGCAGCAGTGCTTTTTTAGCTTTTTAGCCCATTCTTAACACTCCTTTTTCACTTTCTGCTAATAAATTTTTACTAAGATCCGCCAAGAGGTAACAAGTTGGACCAGGCCAACTGACAGAAGTAACAAGAGAGATCTTTATCGGGGGGGGGGGGGGGGGGGGGGG
>JAQIWG010004866.1:0-15365 GCA_034695025.1 Chamaedrilus cognettii | reverse complement strand
GGGGGGGCCAAGCCATCAATCATTGGGGCCTGTCAGGTGAATCTAAACTGAAGCGTATCGTCCAAGGTGCTGCGCTTTTGTGCGACCAAGTCGGCAACCTTTTTTGAACGAGACGACGGAGAGAATAATTCACGACGATGGGGGGTGGTAGGGGCTGATAGGGGGGGTAGTGGTTGTAGAGGGGGGGAGGGCGGGGTGCTTTGTCAGCAGAGTTCTCGCCAAATTAGACTTGTCAACGAACGTCGCCACGGCGTGCAAAGTTTTCTCAAAAGGCCGTCGATAGCCGTGCGGGCTACAGATACCATTCGGAAGCCACAAGTTAGCGGGTCCTGTTGCTCGCTGCAGTTCGCGCGTGGAAGCGTTAAGCTTTGATCTGGTTTTAGCCCCTAGTTGGATATTTGAGTTAAAATGCATTTTGCGACTTCGCGGCTTTGCGGCTTTGCGACTTTGCAAACCCTAGTCGAATACTTTAGTTAAAATACATTAGCAAAATTGCGCTATTTTTAAGCCTTTTCATTCATCATTTTTCTGCACTATAATGCAGCAAAATCAATGAGGTATTAAAATAAGCTAAACTGAAGATTTTCGTTGCCGTTATGGCCTATAGTTGTATGTGAAGTTATTTTCATGCGTTTTGTGGTTGAGATTGAGACGTAACCTGCTGCAGTAACTTGACTTTGGTCTTTGCCTAAGAACTGACGTCGATTTTTTGCAGCTTATTACTCTTCAAAATTCAGTGAACAATTGTGTGTTCGCATCTTAGATTATCCGGTCGTTAAGATTTAAATTATTTTTATTGTTACAAACAGGGTACCGAGTCTTTTTCGATCCGGATGAAGCAGGTACATAAATGTTGTATCCATACCTGTGATAATAGCTTGTCCTGAGTCTGCAGTGCACGATCATGGGTGTCTCCTATGCTGTATTCTCCATGTTCCCACGTTAAAAATCCTTTTAATTGTCATTATATGTTGCTCGTTATCTTTTAATTATTTCTGTTTCTTTAATGTTGCTTTGCCTTTTTTGAAATTCCTTTTTGTTAGTTTGTTTCAAAGGTTTTTCTTATATTGTTCAACCACGTTCATGGTCTTAAATGCATTATTTTCTTCCAAAATTGCACTTTATTTAAAATAACTCACATTTACATGCTATTAGTGTCTTAGTGTTCGAACACCGCAGCGCAAAACGCATATTTTTACGAACCAGTCTCAAGTGACCAGTATATAGGCTCACTGTTGACAGCACGACTTCTGACAGCTGTACATATTCTCTTCACGACTCGTTCTAATAGCGACTCTCGCATCACTTAGCTTCAATTTATCACGTCTTCAGAATGTCAGGCGTTCCTAACCGCTTCCGCCATTGTTCCCCCGCCAGTTCGCGCCTGCTTCCGGCGCGCTGTCGGCAAATGGCGACGCAAGGATCGACTGAGCGGAAAATTGCAAAGTCGCTCGCATGGAGGCGCCATATATTGGCATCCGCGAGCAATCACGTCCGCCATGGCTGCTTTATATCCTGGGGCAAATCCACTGGGGGGGGGGGGGGGCGATGGAGGCGATTGCCACCCCCTCCATAGAATTTCATTTTCTTAATTTTACACCTCACAATATGATTGTGGGCTTTTTCTTCTTTTTGCAACTATATTTTTTTACAGGAGAGAAATGCCCCCCCCCCAAGATAAATGTCTGTATCCGCCAATGGTTATACCCATGCACGCTCCGGGCACTAAAGATACCCTTGCACCCTGCGCCTCTTAATTTTTTTGCAACACCGAGTTTGGCTCCTGTGATTTAAAAATCAAGCATAGTTAACAATAAAATAGTAAGCAAGTATTTTTCGCTTCACCGCTTATCCCGTGTAATTTCTTTAGCTTCCAGCAAATGCTCAATCTTTCTTTTTACGGTGTTCTTTCAGTATTCTACGGCAAAAATCCAAGAAGCATTTGAGATGAATAAGATAGAAAATTGATTAACTTCTAAAGACTATATCTCAATTCAATGAGAGCACTCCCTGGATTTCCAAGACGCTAGCTGTAATGGCTTCAAGCCGCTCTGATGACCCCATCCAATCCGCGTCGTTGAACAAATCCTCACCTGACGACGTGATCGCTGTGACGTCACAGTTAACGTCAGGTTGGAGGCGGAGGGACGACTGTCATGGCGGCGGTCAACAACCTTAAGCGTCTCTTGTTCGACCGTTTAGTGAAAGTTAATGAGATGTCGTTGCGAAGACTTTTGATGGTTGAAAACAGCGGCAAGGTATCCTGCTGATGTGCGATAGAAAGAGTTACATAGGCCTAGAAGAACTAAGTCCAATCATACCGGTAGCTGACTATGACGTTTTCATTTCGATTTCTGAAGTCAAATCGTAGAATCATTCGAGCTCAAATTGATTCTTAGTTTGGAAAGAGGAAATCTGAAGACATTAAATGAAATTTGCAACAATGAAATTTACAGCGTAATTTTTGTTGATTTTGAGCTGGATACTCTTTGTAAAACTGTAGGCTACGTTCATATAATTGTGTCTGCTCATAGGTATGTTGAAATACTCCCTGCCGCAGTTACTTTAAAATACGCTCTGCTCGCAGATTATGTTAAAATACGCTCTGTTTGCAGATATGTTACAATGCGCTCTGCTCGCAGATTATGTTAAAATACGCTCTGCTCTTAGATATGTTACAATAAGCTCTGCTCGCAGGTATGTTAAAATACGCTCTGCTCGCAGATGTGTTAAAATACGCTCTGCTCGCAGATGTGTTAAAATACGCTCTGCTCGCAGATGTGTTAAAATACGCTCTGCCGCAGGTATGGGCGACATGTCCGCTGATTTCTACGGCGCGGCCTCCCACAGCGCCTCCTACGCCGCCCAAATGGGCCACCACCTGCGCGGGGCCGGGGGGCCCGGGGGGGGCCTTGGGGGCCCCATGCACCACCCCCACTCCATGCTCCTTCAAACCCACCCGCACCACGCCATGATGATGGCACATGGGGGGGGAGGCGGAGGCGGCGGGGGAGGAATGGGGGGCGGGCACCACCACCACGGGGGGCATCCGGGGTTGTACGGGCTGCCGACGGCGCAGAGCCCTCCCATTCACGCGGGAGGCATGGACGTGATGGGACACATACAGGATATTCACGCGCGATGATGACTTTGTGCTGGAGTGATGTCTTGAATGACGCGAAAATGCTGTCAGCGCTCGCGATAAGGTTTTTTTAAATGGGGTGGCGTCCGAAATGGTATTCTCCTATAATAGGTGAATATTTTTGAGTGAATAAATGATTCTCTTCTTTGTATACAAAATCGCTGATGGGGGGGAGGTGCTGAGACAAATTTTCAGGGACGCTGTTTAAGGGAGGAGCAATGAGCGTTTTCACTCATGAGGTCTTCCTTCAGATGCATTTCAATTTTTTTGTCTTTTACAGCGGTGTGCTTTTTTCGTGCTTTTTTTCAACCCAATCAACGGAAAGATATCTGCTTCCTTCCAACTTAAGGGTGAGATTTTAAAACTTAAGTGAAAATGAAAACCTTAATGGTGAAATCGCACGACTCTCCCCGTTATCGCGCGAGCGCTGGCAATTGACGAGTCAGTTTAATGCCAGTTTTGGTGTCCAGCGCAGCGTTGGCGACATTCAGCGGAAGCGAATATTCTCATCTGGGCAGCGACCGATCGCCAACTGGCAGCCAATCTGTGCTTTGTTTACGTATTTGATCTGGCTTAGGTTTTTTAATTTGTAGAAATGGTGTCGGGGGGAATGCAATCCACGATACAGCATTGCAGTCAGCGTGATACGTTTTCTTGTTGAATACAATTTTAATGTTCAAGCGTTTGAATGAAACGTCAAATTGAATTAATTGATTTGAATTCAAATGTTAAATGTCAATGATGCGAAATATAATCTAGTGGTGTAGGAAGCTAGACAACGTAAGGACATAGGATATGATAGCTGTTACTGCATTGTCGAATGTCTAGTAGAGTTGTTTCTGTAATGGTATTCCATGATGTAATATATTTCAGCACTGTTAATCGTTTTTATTGTAAATAGCGTTATGTCCGCCGATGTGCTGTATTTAAGGCGATACAGCGCTTCGGATTTTAAACTTAGGCCTATGGCCGCGTTTCAAATAGGTCATGGACTGTTGGAAATAAAAGTCTTTGAAGTAGGTAGCCTATGGGGGTCGTTGAATAATTATCTATTTCTGATATACATTAGGCCTATTTGTAGTTCCTGAAATTTGACGTAGAATTTCAGAGAACATTGAACGTGTTAATACGCATAGGCCTAATTGGCCAAGGTATTCTGTTTTTAATTCTCTGAGGGTTACAACTGATTCATGCTCTATACTTTCTGAATACAGTCACTTCTTGCAAAGATTGCTATTTTATGAATAAAAAGACTTCAATGAAACAGTGTTTAAGTTCTAAAATAAGTATCATCGTTACTCTGTGACGGATGAAAAACATGGTTGTGAAAATAACGAAGTCGTCTTTCAAATTCAAAGTCAAATTTACCAACTTTTTCAGAAGTAGCTATATTGCGAAGAATATATAGAAAAACGAAGAGTGGCGTGATTGAAAATAATAAAAGCCTGGGGTGGTTGAAAAGCCTCATCACTCTCCACCCTCCCCCCTCCCCTTGATGCGAGCCCTAGCTTGTGCAGTTGACGGATGAGCTGACGCGAAAGTTGGACCCTGTAGGCTCCGGATGGGACTCGAGTCCCATTGACGGAAAACTTTCACTGCGTTCCATTTAGTCAACTCGATTCTGTTCAGGATTGCTTGCGTGTCGCGGGAGCGCTTAAACTGTAATGGAAAGAAGCCACAATGACCCGAACAGTCCTAAAGTCAAATTTACCAACGTCTTTCAGGAGTATATTATTTTTTAAATATACTAGTCGTTAAGCCAATAATGAAATCGAGAGAACTGAGTCAAAAGCGTTCGTCAATATCACCCCGGTCGTGAATTCTGGACGAAAAATAACAAATCTCCGTCAGCACCCTCCACCCCCACCCCCTCGCGCCCAAATGCGAGTTTCTGATAGCGTGCAGTGGAATTTTTACTGAACAAAATGCACAGTACAGTTGTACAAATATCTCGAAATAGTTATTAGGTACCGCCTGTGTGGACGCGATCCTAGAATCTGTTCAGTCTTTTTTTAGCAGACCGCACGAACTCCGATAAAGTCGTGCGACTCTGTCCATCAGCTTGTTGATATCAGACATCTGTGCTCATTAGTCCTTCACTAGCTGACAGCTAGTGAAGGACCAGCACGGCTGGCACGGCTGGCTGCTGCGACTTTTTGAACTGACGCCTAATGAGGGAAGGTACGATGCTCAGGCTGCACTGAAAGAGAGCTAGTTTACATGACAGGTTCTACAATGCGATAATGTTTTGCCGGCGTGCGCGAATTTTGATGCACGTGAGTGGCTCGAGTGGAAGACGATTCGGTGACAAGACACGCAAATGACGAGGATCGTGTTGTAGCCTACACGACAGGCGCAAAAATAGAAGGCTTACGCGAAGTTACGTCTGTTACACAACTCACTACAGGCTGGGCCTATAACTAGGCCTACTACTGCGTTCGCAAATACTGTTTAGTCGGCAACGCGGGCCAATAAGTTATATACACAATCGTGATCAATAATTCTGGATAGGATGAAATATTCATTTAATGTTAGGTTACAAAGAAAATGAAAACTGCATTAGATTATTATCATGCGCGGGGAGCGACTGCTGAAAATCGTCACGGAAGGAAAATGAAAGGAATAAGAGACCTATTGAGTCTATCTGACAGCATTTGATAAATACGCAATTTAAAATATGGGCCTAGAAAAAGAATAATTCAGCGTTGACCGCGGTCACGGACTACATACAGCGAGGCATGACGCAGCAGCCAGCAAGCTTCAATCGGGACCGCGCAAAATGAGCGCTATTTTCTCTCCGCGTTCTCAACTCAGGTTCCTTGGCGTGCCATCGGGTCTCGGGATTGGAAGCCGCTCGAACGAGGAAAGAAATTTGAGAAGGGAGGGAGGGGGGCGGGAGGACAACAAGGAGGAGTGTATACAACTTTATTTAATTTGATTGCATTTAAAATTAATTTTAAAGGACTTCTAAAAACGCAATGCCTTAACCGATGAGTTGCTAGAGACAATAGCCGTAGAATAATTTTCTGGCGAATTGTGAATATCAATCAGTCAATCACGATTTAGCATTCACGCTAATTTGTTATATTCCGTTAGCCTCTGGCTATGTTGCACCAGAACAGTCAACGATTCTGATAATTGGCAGACGTAGGCCTATGCCTATATTATCCATAGTATTTCGTGTAAGAGGCCTACGTTTTAAGCCGCTGATTAGATCTGTTGTATTATCGCCCGTCCCATTCAGCTGACAGTCTCAGCCCATTAACGTGATATTTTGAGACCCTCCCCTAAAATTTCGTACCGGCCCATAGGGTCCTTGTCTAAGGAGTGGGACGGGGGGGGGGGGGGGCGGGGTTGCTGGTCCGCGGCGGCAGGGAGAGATGGCATTTGAGCCGGCGCTCGAGTCCGGACGGACCGGCCGACTGCCGGACCGGTAGCAATCTCGTTTGGCCGAGTTCAAAGTGGGAGGCTGGTCATATAACGACCGCCATGCATCATTCTCTGACATGCTCGCCTCTTGGTGGTCGGCTGCCCGCCTGCAGGGTCCCCTCTGTACCCGGCTATTACACCCCCTCCCACCCCTCGCGCGGAGTCCCTGCCCCGCTGTCTTTGTATTCCTTCACAGTAGCGTTCTCGTATTTCTTAGTGAGCGTAAGAACAATGTTTAAATCAACTTTAAAAGATCCCTCATAGTTTGATTGTAGTAAGACAGGAAGTTGCATTCAAAACGCAGTAGGCCTATAGGTTAATTTATAGATCCTAAGCCAATGTGTTCTTTGAGTTTAAAGACGGTGTGTAGAGGTCCTACTAAGTAATAAAAACTATCATCCGGTTTAGTGCCTCGGGGATTCCAAAAATCATTTCTCATTCTGTAGTCGCCTTTTACAATTCGACCAGGAAGAACTGCGCGGCCCGCAGCAATCCAATTCTTAATTTCTTGGCTTGCAGAAAGTAGGATCTACAATTCTACATGAAATTTGAACTATGTCGCCAAGTTCAAAATTGTTTTATTCCTGGCTAACGTTTCTGTTTCAATGGGTAGGCCTATACTGCTCCAGCTGCTCACAAGACCTGTGGATTCTGTTTCATAATATCAAGACGTCTGTAGTCTGCAGTAGGTCCACAGTATTATGCAGTATTGGCCTTAGGCAGTCCTACACAATCCTGTGACTAGGCCTGCGACTCAATCTCCTTGGTCTTGCTGTATATCGTGCCCTGCAATGCACAAGAAGCAATTTGCGAGGCAAGGATTGACGACTTTGTCGAAGGCTTTGCTTGGATCAGTGCGCTTGTCGTCCTGATGCGATATTGATATAAGAACTGACGTTGCCAATTACATCGCCGCACGGAACCCGCATGATCTTGCTGAAAAACACGGAAACTTGAATATGTGCCAGTTTGATATTAGCAAACAATTGAAATATAATCATGCATTCTCTATTGACGGTTCCCTAAGAAGATAAGTTGAATAAGCACATGTAGAGTATATGTGTGTTTATTCGTCAGAAGACAGAAATAAATCAATAACACATAAAAAGAAATCAAACTTAAGCTGTAATCATAATATAATCACATGATATAGGCTAATCACACTGTACGATAATAAGTTGATGTATACACGTAACAGAGCTGCACGCAGCCTGTATATGCCACATTACAATATGCCACATTTGCTGAATGGGCTCATGGTCAAACGCAGGCTAGTATGGCCTGTACCGAAACTTTAAAAATCTGTCAACCCACCAGCTCAATATACAGGCGCTTTCCTTGCCTCGCCCCTAAAGCTCGATGCGATAATCTCGACCCCGGTCACGTTTCGTGTGCCCATTCAGCGTGTAGGTAACGAGCGGTAGGGGATGGCCCACCAGTCGATCACAGAGGCGAGCGTGCCGCGGTCTCGCTGACGGCGGGCCGTCCGGCATGCAGCGCTGACGTCCAGCACTGTCCATAGTTAATCATCGTCGCCGGCGCGCCGCGCATGCAGAGCAGAACGGAGCGGCAAGCGGGACTGCCTGGAGACCGGGCCTTCTTATTACGCTGATTTACGGTCCAAGAACAGTAGCCCCTACCCACACAGCATCAGAATGGTGAGCCGGTGTAACTGGATATATGCTATTTCATAGTCGGAGTCCCTTTGGTCACTCGGTAGCGAGTGCGCATAATAGGCATGGTAACTACGCAGTGTCGAAGCACTGTTAGCGTAAGCTACTAAACGCACGTATACGGGAAATTAATGTAGGTGGCATGATAAGTAAATAAAAATTATTTATCGCTGTTGGATAAGAACTTGACAACATTTTACGTGTTTAACCCTCAATCCGGTCGTATCGTATACTGTAGGCAACGGTTTTTATTGCAATTCATTGTCAAGCTATAGACAGTGTTGATTCAAAGTTTCGAACCGATGAATTGCTATTTATTCCCAATTATTATGTTGATCCTCTCTGATAATACTCATAGAGAGTTAGAATAAATGTCCTCGTCCATGACTGCATGACAGTGCATGTACAACGTTGTCGTCCCCTCACCTTCCGTGCACGCTCTAGCGGCGAGGGCTATCAATGACCGATTGGTTCCAGACAGGCGGGAGGACTGACAGCAGAAAGTGGTTCGGTAAACTGGAGCGAGCATTAGCGGCCGATGCGAGGCGGACGTTAGCCGGAGAGCATCTCTGAGCATCGCGAGACGACCATTGAGAGGCGATAAACGAGCAACACGTAACCGAGCCGGGCAACTTCTGCGCGTCTAGTGACTGGCAGACTCCGTGAAACACGATTTATTTCGGGAATGCATGCTTAGTAGAGTGGTTTAAACAATGGGTTGCGAATAGGTCCAATATATAAATCCAGGCCTAATTAATTAAGCGGCGATTAAAATATTCGTATATTTATTAACTTAATTTATTCGCCATCGAGGGCAGTACCAAAACAACAATTTATTTAGATTTATCCATCGGGAAATGTAATGCGAAATGTAATTAGTTAGCGCAGAAAGATTGCACAAAATGACAATAGTTTGTATCATCGGCTTGAATATTATAGGATTGCTTTACTTGCCGCAATCATTAAATTTCACGACGACGTGGAAGAGCTTGACAGAGAAGGATATGAAAGCTAGAAAATTGAGACACGAAAATGCGACGGATAGGATAAAGTGGAGGGCGGGTGTCCATGGCTGCAAATGGCCTACCCTTGTGTAAACAGGGAATGCGGCCACAAAACGCGAGTGTGTATTGTGTGTGTCTGCAACCATTAAATTTTAATTACGTTTTGCACAGTCATTGCCTGCCTAGTTTATCTTGGACAATTGAAACGGCTCCGACACACATTTTTGTGAGATGCGAGTATTTTATTCATTTCGCATAGCGACGCTGTCTGCTGGACGCCGCTGACAGCTGCGTTATCATTCCCAGTGCAAATCTGATAGCTTTCAAACATGCACATTCAACTTCAATACATACAAGTACTATGCCAATGATTATAATACGTCAATACATGCATTCATAATTGTTGAATCGAGGCCAGAGCGCCGCGGCATGCCTCAAGCCATGAACACCGCCGTGCTGTAAACTAAAGGAGCTCTAACGAAGGCCGCGAGTCACGGAGAGTAGTACTCTGGGACATGGGACAGGGGTCATGACGCGGGGGAGGGTCGTGACGCGAGAGTGCGTATACGATACGAGGATCACGTGACGTCAGGGTCAAAGGTTAGGCGGGGAACCTGGTAATAGCCGACCGGAACTATTCGCGTGAGCGCAGCTGGGGGAGGGTGGAGCGGGGGGGGGGGAGGTTGCGGGAGAGGATAGAGTACTCAAGGGATCCAAAAGGGTCAAAATTGGAGTGGAGAATGGGATGACGATGGGACAAAATTTAATAAATATCAGATCATTGAATCATAGGCTACTGCAGTGGAATCGAAAGTTTGACAATTTCAAAAATCCCTAGACTTTGGCCAGATTCTTGCAGATTATTTGGAATCGTCTGAGAAAGAGCAAACACCCCCGCTGGTCTTCAACAGCTAGAAACGACCTTAAAATACCGACAATGAATATAACATGTTTAAAGTCCATTTTAGCATCTAACGACGTCAACTCCCTTCGCGCCAATCATTGACTCATCACCCCCAGTGTCAGATCGAACAGGGAGCCATGCCCCCCCCCCCCCCCCCCCCACTGGACGCCGCCAGCACTGACCCCGCCCCCCACTCTCCAGATCATACCGCGCGTCGCGATCAGATTCCAGTTCGAGTGGATGGAGGGAGCGCGCAGTTATTTCATGGAGTCGATGCTCGAGGCTGACCGCCACACCAACAAGGCATTCAGGGTGTTTACACTTCGTTTTAGAGGGGAGGGGAAGGGCCTAGGGACCGATTTTAAGCTGGTTGACGAAAATCACCAACAGAGTATCCACAAACAAGGGAGGGGGTGAAGATGATTCTTATGAGGGGACGATTTGCTTTTCCTAGGCTTATTTGTTTATAAACTGTCGAAGTTAAACACTAGTCCATATAATGAGGGGCTATTGTATCTTTTCGTATCATTTAGGTACGCTTGAGGGGGTGATAGCCTCCCTGCAGGACATTTCAGCGTGAAGTATAACTGTTCATACACATTATTTGCAAAACTGAAATATGCTGCTTTAAAAGCTGATCTGTGCGTGCAGTTCTTAACGTGTAAGTGTTCATGTCTAATTGTGCGAATACAACAAAATTTGCGAATAAAAAGCTAACTTTCCGCTCTCAACTTTCCTTAAATATGCCCCCTCCCCGTGCCCCCCCCCCCCCTTCCGCCCCCGTGGATCCGAATCTGGGTCCTATACCGACACGGTCGCTATACCCGCCGCAGTCGTGCCGTGTCGCAGTCGGTGACTCGGGAGTCGACTCTAACCGAGTTAGCGGCGCATCAGTCACGGAACCCCGGCGATGATTCGATTCTGCGCGCGGAAATAATACCATCGCAGCTGAGGCCGTGTTGTTTGGCTGCGCGAGAGAGCCGAAATGTTCAAAAATCACGCCGGTTTTAGCGCTGCGAGGAAAGATTGCGATACAGGCAGACCATACGGCAATTCGGTGTGAGCCCATGCTGTACGTCTTAAAGACTTCGAATCAATGTTAGACCTAGCATTCTCTGTCGGCAGCGTGGAAGAAATGATTCCTTAAAGCCGCCGTATTTCCACTCGATTTAAGGTATGTAATTACTTGCAGTCCGTCAGTGCATGATGGCGTATAATCAGCCTTGTACTGATAGCGTACAAAGAGTGGTCGCGTGGGCTCGTCATTTATCGCTGACTGCATGTCCAGTTTCTCTTCTGCAGCCCTTGCATCTGTCTCACTGTAAGAGAAAATCGTCTTCATTTTGCAATTGGATGCAATTTCTCGCAGTTTTCTAAGTGCGTAGTGTACGTTTAGAACGTCACAGAACTGCGCACGCAGCAGTGAACTTTTCTTTAAATATACGCTGTCATTGTGTTATAGTTGTCGTATTACAAGCGACTGTGCTAGCCTCACACACGCGGTGTGTGTTCCGGTTAGGGCAGGCTTGTCAAGGCAAGACCTATATCCCAGGGCGATGGGGCCTGTTTCTCAAAACAGCTTAACTTTAAGCTTAACTTAATTAATCCTACATCGATATTAATCCTAATATTAATATTAATACCTGATCTGGTATTAATCCTACATCAAGTTCGAACAAATTGAATCCCCTCGCTGACCGCCCTGACGTCATTGTTTACAGCTCGTATAGCGGTGCGGAGTTTAAAATACCAAACGATAGAATTTGCCCAATATTTTTTTCAAAAACTTCCTTAAACTAAAATTTGCGAAAGATATTTTGTGAAACAGGCCAGGGCGAGGCCTGTCAGACGCTTCCAGGGGACGTACGACCACGCATCAATAGCCGTCGACAGGCGGGGCAGTAAGCCGCGCATCGGGTCTTCCGGCGCATCCGCCCGTCCGCGCTAAATCATCCGTATGGTCGTCGCATACTGCTGCAGCCCGTGTAGGCCCTACCTCGTGGAAGGGAAAGTCGCTGAGCTGCTGCTCACATGCATTAGGGCCGTACGTGCGTGAATTTGAACTTTATACTATAGTGTATGGTTGACACTTTGCTCAACGTTATTATGTTCAGGCCGTATGGATTTGGAAGGGGGGGGGGGGGGGGGTTGGGGTTAGGAATTGAATTTCCATTGCTGAATGGCATTTGACAATTACTTTACTTTGACAACACCTAACACTGCTGCGTGTGGAAACTTTAAAACTGACATCTCACGGCCGCGAAGTCATAGTAATCCCTGCAGCCTACGCTTGTGAGCACTGCAATAAGCCCGTGAACCGTTACCCAAATTCTGCGAACGCACAGAGGCATTTAGGCTATTCTATAATACCATGGAGTGTTGCATGACGCTTGAAGACCGTGGTCTGTTCCAACTTCCAAGGATTTGGCGCCAAGTAACCGGTCGCAACCTCATGCGTCGGTATTCAGGAGGGTCAAGTCGAGAAGGCACTCCGAGCAGCGGCTAATCCTCTATAGCCTATTATATAGTCTGCAGCCTTGCCGCCCCAACAGGAGAGATTCCGAGGTGATTGCTGGTTTGATGTGATTGCTGCTGTCTAAGATTGGCGAGCGACGTTGGCGCTGAATATTGCCGGCGCCAATATGCGACATGCCATTCGTCGACGTCACAGCGAGGTCAGGTCGGGTCAGAGGTGAACGCGCGATTATGCGTCGACATGGAATGAGAGAGGAACGGTAATGTAGAAGTGTGAGCCTGGAACTGGCTTCTGGAGATAAGAAACGGTGAGCAGAAGCGTTTAGAAAACTAGGAAAGGCTGTTCGTGGAGCGCATTAGCACGTCTAATGCTCAGTATTAGGCCTAAAATAGCTGTATTCAGCGTTAACTGATCTACGTGTATCTAGCTTACATCTGTAAGTTTCTTACTTTAGAGTTAAGACTATGATGCAGACTCACACGTTCTGGACTGTGTAAGTCCATTGTAGCCAAATCTTAGACGTTTGTGAAAAAGGGTAATCGGATAGGCCCCGATGTGTGACAAAATGCAAAATGTGTCCTCGATTTATAATGGCTAATATAATATTCAAGAATTAGCCTGAATTTAATTAAATGATTGGTTATAACACGCAATAACTCGTTGCATATTTTAGTTTGGTTCACTACATGTAATTATAATTCATACAGTAAGGTTATTTCGATTTTAATTCTTCGCTTCAAATGATCATTTCGCCCACACGAATAACGAGAGAAAACACGAAGAGCACCTCTTGGCATGCGGGGTCTATCCTTGACTATCGCCTAACGCTGATCAGCGTCTGTCGCACACGACGCAGTGGCCGAAAGCGCTGCAGGCGGATTGAAAATCTCGTTTGTCAACGCTCTAACGGAAATTCAGCGTTCAATTAGGTGTAGTTTATTAGCCGTCTTCACCAGTTCATTGATATCCATTAGAGGCGGAGCGCTGCGTGGAACGGACGCAGATTCAAACGTGTTGAGACTGCGCAATCCCGTCCCAATGTAAGAGTGGATGGCTTGCAGGCGTTGGAGAAGTGAGGCGCGTGCCCCACTATAGAATGTCACAGAGAAAAACAATAATTTTTGTTTGTCAATCGTTGTTTGAAACAGAAGACTCGTCATTTTAAACCAGTGTGATAACCAGTGTGTCACAAAGTGTGATCAACAATGAAGCTTGTTCACGCACAACATTTCTTCAGAAGGGTTTATCATCGTTTGACATGTTTTTCGATTTCCGATGACATCTGTTTATGAGCAAAATCTTCATTAAATTTAACCTATTTCTTTCTCGGTCGACTATTATTATATAACTATATATATTATATACGACTATATTATATAACTATATATATTAGGCCTATATACGACTATATTATATAACTATATATGTTATATACGACTATTATATAAGCGGCTGATACGCAACCATTAAACCTACTATATCCATAATTATTTGTAAACTACGCCTGTCTAGTTTTTGCATTAGGCGACCCTATTATTTCCGTGGCAAAATTTAACGTCCCCGCCACTTGCTCAAGCGCGCGCTCGCCTCACGTGTCGCCCCGACTGCGATCTCAAGGCTCTGCGCGCAAATCGGTCTAATTGCGACGTGATGAGGACGGCTTTGCTCCCGGACCGACCGCGGAGGGGCATAGCACCAGGCAGGCGGGAGGCCCGAGTGACGGAGGCTGCGAGAGAGCTAGTCTGGGACTGAGAAGTAGTTGACGCCAAAACTTAGTTGAAGCCGAAGCTATCGTTGACTCCAGTTGACGCCGGCAGACGCCTTGAAGTACTTTTGGCGACAAACCTATGGTTGACTCCATGCAACAACTATTGAAGCAAACGCATGTTAACGCAGAGAACTAGTTGACACCAATATAACCAGTTGAAGCCATTGCAAGAACATACTGACGCTGTGCACTGTATACAAACTGTCATAGACGTATTTGATATGATTTAAACCAAAATTATAGTCGACGCAAGAGTCATAGTTGACGCAAAAACTAGTCTTTTACATATGCTCTCACATGCTCTCTCAGTTTCAAAAGTAGGGGCACTTAGCCACGCGGGGCATAATGGCACTGGCCCCCCAAAGAGACAGTCCGGGTGTCAGGGGGGTGGGGTACAGAGGCAGTCGCGAGGGAGGTCTAAGTGACGTCGGACTAATTGTGACGGATGGGCCGCGACCACTGGGGGGGTACGAGGGGGAAGGGGGTATGAGGGGGAGGGGAATATGAGGGAGACCGGGGGATGAGGGGGAGGGGGGTATGAATGATAGGGTGGAGAGGGGCAGGAGGGGAGGTGAAAGCAGAGGCGGGGTTGGAAACCTAACGATCAGGTTGAACCTGCGCGCTATGTCATTATGAAGGATATCGTTGTTTCATGGATCCATAATTCGGAAGAAAACCTGGGATGATGGATCCGTTCTGCACGTCAGACGTTGGCTGTTATAGCGAAAGTTTTTTGTGTTGGCTTGTAAGTACTTTGTAGGCCTGCTGTAATGGGTATAGTTGACACGCTTCAATGCACTGTGCTGAAGTACAGGCTGCTCTGCCTTAGACAACATGTTAGGCTAGTGCTTTTGTATTTATTGTTCGCCACTTCATCAAAGCCGCGTTTCTCGAAGCAGCAGGGCTTGTAAGTTGTAAGTTTCCCTACTTGAAGCAGCAGGGCTTGTAAGTTGTAAGTTTCCCTACTTG
>JAQIWG010004865.1:0-15365 GCA_034695025.1 Chamaedrilus cognettii | reverse complement strand
AACTCATCGCCATAGCAGGCGATGAGTTTTACAATGCACGCCTTCAACTCAAAAGTTTAAACTAATTTTTTTTATTTGATGATTGATCTAGGATTGTGCTGCCCCATATTACATGAGCTGTCGCCGCCACTGGTCGTCACGCTAACTTCGTGCCGGTTGACTCGAGTTTAACTAATGATCTATCGACATGCGTACCGCTACATAACAGTGTTACATTTTGTATAGTAGTATGTAGGGGGATGGGGGGGTGGTGGACTCAAACAATGAGAAGGCTGACAGTGAGAGTTGATTTAGGACAAAGAACCATCCACTGAAAAACTTTGGTTCCTACCTATGAGGCATAATTACCTGCGTTCTTAATACAGATGCGCTGCCAATACCAAACTTTTTTTCGAAGATTCTTCGAGAGGCTCCACTGAAAAAACGACGTCGATCGATATTTTTCCTGTGAGTCGGCGAAGCTACCGGTAAGCCTGTAGACCAGTTTCAATGAACGACAACTTCTCTCGATGTTTTCCCGTGAGTTGGCTGTACTAGCGGTAAATCAAGACCAGTTTTCAATGAACGACAACTTCTCTCGATGATTCCCGTGAGCCGGCTATACTCACGGTAAGCCTATTGACCAGTTTGATTGAACGACAACTTCTCCCGATGCCTGCCCTTGAGTAGGCCGCAGACGTTGTATTTTAGTAGAAGCCACGAGCATGCAGCGCTCTTAGGACGACACGCTTCAAGCGCTCCGAGCGAAACAATCCAATTTTAACGAAAGCGCAGTGCCTCGGTCACGATTGGCTGTACAAGGCTCGATGGACGCTGCATGCTGGACGGCCAGACACGACTGCGCGCTTGAATCTCTTCAATTAGGCAAACCGTTCTTAGGCTTCTCGCGAAAAAAGCTTAACCTGGTGGCTCGGGCCAGCCTGGATCTCGTCAAGGCAATCGGTTCTTAGGCTTATCACAAAAAAGGTTATCCAGAACGCCTTGCATGCGGGACGGCCCGGCAGATTTCAGATTTGACAGTTGAAGCACGATGCATCCCGGACTGCCCGAATGACTTCTGTTTTGTTGAAACGCAAAGCATGGTGGCACAAATTTTGCAGCCTAAATTTGAATGGTGCACGGCAAACTCAAATGTTTGAAATCATAAATGACTAAATAATATTCTATTTGAAACGCTATATCATCAGACCGCGTGGTCAGACCTAGTGCTGATCAATTATAGGCCTATAGCTTATTGGTAAACGATATTTTCCCGTTACGAAACTTTAGGCTTACAGCCCAAGCGAAGCACCTGAGGCGGTGACAAACCATACTACGAGAAAATAGTCGGGCGACGCGGCTCTCAAGGTAACCGTTTGCCTTGAGATCCACGAGCGCTCGGCTAAAAAGCGTGTCGGATCGGGCGAGCATTTTCAAGCGTATCGGTTCTTAGAACAACCGCAGCGCTCGCCCGAGAGAATTTCCCGTGACGTTCTGCCGAGCGAGCGCCAATTCTCGTCGCAAGCCGAGCGCAGAGTGCTCGGTCACGGTTGGCTGCACACGGCTCGACAGACGCTACACGCCCGACGGCACGGCACAGCTGCACGTATTATACGTGTTACTGATCGAGACCACTCGAAAAATCAACGAGAGGCGCCACTGAAAGAACGACGTCGCTTGGTCTTTTTCCCGCGAGTCGAGGCTCTGTGGTAATCCTATAGACCAGCGTTCAATGAACAACAACTTCTCTTGATGTTTTTCCGTGAGGCTCTTTCACTGCAAGAATTGATCGTATTCTTATGATTAAGTCTCATAATTAAGAATAATTACCGATGCCACATAGGCTGTGAAAATGTACAATGCTTAAACGGGTCGCTTCTATGGACTCAAAAATTGTAATTCAAAATAACCAAATATCAGTATTTTATGCTGCCACATAATAATAGTCTACTGATATGAGCAGGCCCGCATTGTGCTGATTAATGATTGGTCTAAATAGCTGACCGCCAAAAGATATCTTTCAGTTTCCTGCGTAGGCACCCAGTCGAGACTACGGTGATCTTATAGACCAGGGTTTACGGAACGACCGAGCCGCTCGATGTTTCCCGTGAGTCGACTATACTCACGGTAAGCCTATGGACCAGTTTCAAAGAACGACAACTTCTCTCGATGACTTCCCGTGCGTAGGCTATGCATAGGCAGACCGGTGTTAGTTGAAGCCTCGAGCATGCAGCGCTCTTAGGACGACGCCACTGCTAGCGCTTCCGACGCAAGCCAAGTTTTACGAGAGCGCGGTGGCTCGGCCACGGATGGCTGCGCCGAGACTGCGAGTTCGATTCGTTCAATCGCTTCCGGCATGCGACGGGTCAATGCAGCCATTCGGTGGTGAGCGCCCCCTCGGTGGAGAGCGAGTTGATTGGCTGAACGCTCTGATATCAGTGGCATACTGATGGTATCTGTGGATAACTGAGATGATCGTGTGGCGGCGATGCATCTGCTTGTTTTAATGCTGTGAACCTGATTCATGAAAATGGCGACTTGACTCGCCCGAGGAACCCTCGTGGGTTTCAGTGAAGACAGTTTTAACGGTGCATGACTGTCCCAGGTGGAAGGTCGGCTCTCTTGGCCGTCGACGATGTATTCTCAAGCTCGCGAGTTCCAGCAGTTCCCTCGGTGGACTGCTGCGGCGCGATTTGTATTCTGGTTACCCGTATCAGTCCACTCGGTGGACAGCAGTATGGCCTCTCAGTGGTTGCCCTCAAACACTGATGTCGTACACAAAGCTTGTGTGGCACGCTAGCTCTGCAGACCGCCAATGCTTGGGGGCCTATACTGGGTTTCATTGAAAGACAAGGTCTGAGCTCGTGTTGTGTCACAAATTGTTTTCAGTTTTCGGTGGTCGCCGTTGACGCCGATGTCATACAGAGCTCGTGCTCAATAACAAGTTGTGTGCTGGTTACCCGTATCAGTCTCAAATCTTCTTCCTTCTTCTTGCATGCCGGACGGCCAGATAATTGTAACGAGATTAGGAGCGCATTGCATGCCGGACTGTTCGACTGATTCTAGTTTTGTTAAGCTTTTTTAATATCGGGATTTTGCATATTCTCTTTCTTTAAATTATTGAGGGGCAGCCCCAGCGACTCCCTCAGAAACGACGCTTATGCACGTTTATATTACATTCGTGTCACCAATCAGAGCTATTCAACCATCACTAAATCAAGATCTAGCCGAGCCTCAAGCGCGCTGATTCGTTAGTCCATTGCTCGATCTCAATAGGCATTTAGGCCTCATGCAATCCGACATGTAGGTCTAACATGAGCATTGTATAAATATCAAGCATATAATGGTCGTGAGCCTGTTGTGAATTCGTATTACATGCATGAGCTAATTTGTAGCAATTCACAATAGGGCGTATTTATACGCGTTGTGACATCTCATTAACCGCAGCAAGCGGCAGCATGCTTCAACAGCAGAGCTATGACAGGACTGAGAAGCAGCAGCATTAGCAGCAGCAGCTGCGTTAGCTTCATTGGCGGCATCAGCAGAGACATGCATTGAACGCATCTGCATTGAATAGTGTCATTTTGACCAACAGTCATTTCATAATGTAGTAGGCCTGAACAGATACAACCTATCAAATCGAACAATTAAATCAAAACAACTGCAACTGGCCAGCATTCAATTGTCATAACTTTTCCAAAAGTCCTTCAACATAATGAATTCTGCGCCACGTAGGCCTATCTCTGATATGCTTTATTTCCACATCCATACATTGAAGGGATGCATTATAATAGGAATCCATGAAAATAAATTCAATTTGGATTTATATGATAATTAGGCCTACCAAAAGTGAATGGAGTATATCGAAGAGCTGCATAGACACAGAAACATACTGAGCATTCATGGCACAGATCACAATAATAATAATCGCATAGATCACACATTACATTATTGCTGACGAATGCAAACCAGATTGGCCTAACAGAAAGTACAAATCGAATTAAAAAAAATTAATTTAGAATTACAATAGATGGAATTTTTCATCAAAATTCCGAAATCTTGCCGAAATAGCAAGCGCGTGAGTCCCTAGTAAAAAAATTCAGTCACTGAGAACATCATTGGACATCGCCGCTGTGTAACAGACTCTAGTGTTCGATGGTTTCGCTTGGTCCGTCAGCTACTTTAATTTCTAAAACAAATAACAAATGAATCAAGGAAGTTGTGAAACCATGGCGGATGCCACTACACTGTTGACAGCTGAAGGCCTGCGAACGTAAGTGAGTTTCAGAATGACATTGACGGTAGACCTGTTGACTACAAGAATATAGCATCATGACATAATGCACTTTAATGACCAAACTCAACCAAGCCCACCAAGCTCAAAAGTTTTCTAAATAGAAACAATAATTTAAACTAATGCAGTTGGTAATGCTCAACCTCGCATAAATAAAACAAAAACGTTCCCTTAAGCGTCTGTTAAGCAACAGCAACATCATATCGTACAACAATATTACATCAACGTATATTCACAAGCTCTCTTTGGCTAAGCTGCTTCATCGCTCAGAGTCAATAGCGTTTTGATTTAATTTTCAGAATCGTAAAAAAAAGCAGTACCGAATAGGCGATATAGAGAACGCCCGCGATAGGGCACGACACTGGATATGTAGACTGATAAGGAATGACACCAAGAAGGATACAACAAAGGGTACAAAGATTATCTAAAAGAACAACATGAAGGCATTCCATCAAAGGCAATGATCGTAATTAGAACGCCGATAGTCAGTACACAGAAAGTTTAACAACAATAATGCTGTCATTGGCAAGGTTGCAAACTTCAACTGTTACAATGAACTGCAGATGAACGAGTAGACCCAAATCGGACGTCATCGAGACGTCATCGTGACGTCAGATGCGAATGGCACTGACGACCTTCACTGCTGGTGAAGGCACAGAAAATAGCGTCAAGACTTCTATGGGACAGCTGATAAACATTTATGCATCAAAAGCATGCACATGGAAAAATATATAAATAAATAAATAATTGATAAACGTGGCAGAATTTTGAAGAAAAAATCTTATATTAGACCCTTATTCAATAAGCAGCAAAACAGTTACAGATCTATATGAAGTCAGAAATCATAGAATAAACCAAATACTAAGCATCCAGGCTACAGCATTCAAAAACATCAACAAAAAACAATACAAGTACTATTATAGATTTATTGATGATAGCTCCATTCTGAGTATTATTTGCTCATTTTTTTTGTCATTCCAAGGCAACGAAATCTTCTTTTATATGCTGCATAAAGTTGTGACTTGTTTCAGTAAAGATATCCAGCAAAAATTATAAAAAGGTGCTCACATGATTCCAAGTGTGTCTAGTGGAGAGACTGGTGACTCGCTGAGCCTACGAGTTTGAAGGGTCCGTCTGAATCCAGGTCGTCTTGTCCTCATTCTGACCATACATACAGCGACTTGCCATTAATTGCTATGATGGCTAAAAGTATCTGCAACATTAAGGTACAAAATCTGTGCAGAAAACATGCAGCTGGATTATGAAGCAAATGCGAGATATCGAATGTGTGTTTCAACATGGTATTCAGATGCAGAAAGTTAAAGGCATAATTAATTCTGATAGCATAACTTACTCAATATTGCACAATCTGACAAATGTGTTTAGCGTGCACGTGGCAGACTTTAGCAGACCGTCGATGGACGAAAAGACAACAATAATTATTCAGACTGCGAAGCATGCAAGAGGCTGATTCAAGATGATTGACCAATCCTGTGCATTCCAAAAAAATATCAGCAGCCATCAAAAGACAGAAAGCCGAGAATAGTATAATCATTAATTCGAGGGTGCGGAATGTGCACTTAAATGTACAATCGGTGAGTGCTGCACAGGGAACAACATGTTTTGGAAAGCGAGGGCAAACAAAATAGATATTTTTCAGAGAGAAAATATCTTTCAACATTTTGGAAAGGAAATATAAACTGATGCGCATTTTCAAAAAAATCCTATTTGACTTCTTTGAGGGATCAAAAATTTTACCCCTTTGTAGCTAAATGACTGGTGAATATAAACTTGAGAAGGCATCAAGCAGCCTTGACATTCAGCACGTTTTTACAAAAAGATGCCTGCTAATTCCAATAAGATGCTGTGATCTTGTAAACTATGGCAATAACACACTGTAAGCTTAATTACATAGCAGGTACAAGAGCCCTGTTCAGTGTTCACATTCTTACTGCTAGACTGACCTTGCGCCCAGTGTCAGGTTTGTAAGGGTGATACCTCGGAACCCCGGCCTCATCACCGGTCTGAAACAAGGGTCACAGGGTCACAGCGGCTGCACTCCAGTTCAATCTGCTCACAGTTTCTCACACTTGCCAAGCGATCTGCATGAATCGAGGACGTTGTTGTCTTTGAACAGCAAACTTGAGTATGTTTTTCAGCGGTGATAAGATTAGATTTTGCAAGCACATATATAAATACCTAAATCATCAAGTTTTGAAACGTGAAAACGGTAAAAACAAATCCCCAACAAGGCTACAATACGGAAAAAAGATTTAATAAAAACCAAAAAATCGCATCGCGTTGGGAGAAAAATCGATTTAGCAAACACAACATCATAAGAAAATATTTTCAATCATTGAAGAAACATCGATCAAGAAATGTGGAACAGAAAGTATCAGCGACCAAAATTTATATTGCCAACTCTCTAATAATGCTGCGTTGCTTACAGTGATTGCAACCAAATTCATGATCGACTTTGATATTGGCAGCAGAATTTGCAGCCTTCTGATGGATTATACTATAATGGAAATACAATAATCAGTCCTGCCGTTAAGACGAGGGACTGTGATAATCACACCTTAGGAATGAAAATCCCCCCCTCAAATAATGACCGAGGAAGCAATTCCACTCGTAAAATTCTCAATCCCTACGGAAGGGGTCAATTGATTGATTTGAAAAACTCTGCTCCGCCCCCCCCCCCGCATCCCCGTCCCCCCCATGCTCCCATTCGTTCCGCAGACAAAAAGTCCCACATTGCTTCTTAATTTTCCATCGTTGAGCAGCTTCGTGGGATGCTCCGATAAGAAATGAATTCAAAGCACTGATTATTATCATGCTAGGCACCCTCGCACTATAAACTTGGGCACTAGGTTCTCATTTTAAAGGATTGCAATACAATACATAGACATTACAATAAACACAGATGTTCACGCTGTTCGATGTCCGATGCCGAGAGAGTGCAAGAGAAGAGTGCGATAGGTGGCACCCCTAGCGAGTGCGGACAGGAAGTGACAACAAAGTGCAACATGCATAATTTCAGCTCCTGCATCACTGATAACAATGTGACTGCAAATAGTCAGCCTACTGTGCCTGGGAACAAGAAACGAAGCAAATGCACTCGACATGACATACATGACCTACAAGTAATTGTAGAGAGCGTATTTGTCACACAATACCCTGTATAAGATTTGTTAACTCTTAGCCAAGCCTTCCTGTGGCATCCTTTATGGATAAATCAAACTGAAAACTACTATTTCTTCAAAGCATCAAAAATTGAGCTTTAAATTTCAACTTATATTACTTCACTGACTGACCTTATATATTATTAGACATCCAATAGGATCGCTCTACTGACCAACAGGCATCCTTTACACGCTGCATATTTTTCGTGTCATTTTACATGTAATTTTCCATGCAACCATGTTAAGAAAATGACAATGTGAAATATCCTTAATTGGATTTCATGCAAGTGATGCTAGAAACCCAAATAAGGAAATCGTTGTCATGACAACGGTCATTCGTCCGCCTAAACACGGTTGCACGTAAGATTACATGTAAAAATTACATGTAAAATTGCATGAAAAATATGCAGCGTGTAAAGGAGGCCTTAGACACCCAATAGGATCGCGCTACTAACCAAGTATTCGATGAAGGCAAGACTTGGCGTGCTGCCAACCTTGCTGGGACGCCTCAAACGTTGAAATCCCATTGACCTAAATCAGCGCAGTACAATCACACACTAAATAATATAACAAAAGTAGAAATCACTTCAAAGCTCCTACACACCAATAGCCATGAAATATTATGATTAATAATAATGCATGAATAATCGATAATTGTAGAAAGGCACCCTTATCTTCAAATCCATTGATAACAAATGTAAGTTGCAGATAATAAAATGACAAAGCAATCGAATGCTCTTGAAGACTCCAGACCACAGCGCGCCCTTACCCGCTGAACAATTCCTTCAGCTGCTGCTCCGGGCAAAACTGACCAAACCCCGCGACCAAAAACCCTGAATAGGGCAGGCCCTGCCCCCCCTGCTGGCCTCCCGGGGGGGCCTGCATGGACGCGGGGCTCGCGAGGGGGGGCGCCTGCATGACTGAGCCGTTGACGTAGTGGGGGTGGGAGGTGAGCGTGGGGTGAGCGAGTCCGTACGAC
The DNA here is from genome assembly GCA_034695025.1 of Chamaedrilus cognettii. Taxonomy (NCBI): domain Eukaryota; kingdom Metazoa; phylum Annelida; class Clitellata; order Enchytraeida; family Enchytraeidae; genus Chamaedrilus; species Chamaedrilus cognettii. Next base: position 6,931 of record JAQIWG010004865.1, on the reverse strand, counting down.
TGGGCTGACATCAGCGACTGGCCCAGCTGTGAAGAAAGACAAGGAACGTTCTGTATTCAACGTCAAGTCAGCTTCAGAAAATAAGTACGGCGTAGGTCTACACTAAGTTTAGACCAAGTGTCCTAACTACACAAATTCCAGCTGTAATATTATGCACGGAATAAAGACGTTCAGGTTGTACTTAAACAAAATACAGTAAAAAAAACATCCCGTGAAGGCCGGGGAACAAAGAATAGGCCTGCAGCCCAGAGCTCCACGGGCGAGTCCTAAGGGGCGACTAAAGAAGGAAGAGCGGTCCTGTGTGGGCTCCCTTGCACAGAACCGGACTGTATATAGGCTGGTCTGTGTGCTACGCCGGTCCTTAAAGTACAAAAAAAACACAAAAAAGTAAAAGAAACAAAGCTTTACATCATTAAAAAGAAGAAAATTTGCTCTAAATGCCATCGCCGTTCGGCGACACTGTACTTGTAAAAGCAGTGGCTGTGTAAAAGGGTTTGACATTTTGTAGGTTGTGCAAAAAAATCAATATCACTACTAGGCACGGTAGATTGTAGATTGCCCGAAAATCAATATCAGTAATGTGCAGTTAAAGCGCTAAGCTCCAATACCGAGTAGCGTAGCGAGAATTTTTTTTATGGCACAATGGAGTGTGCGGCGCGGTGGCCATTTGGCGCAATAGCAGACAATAGCTGGGGTCCGATGTGTCGTGAGTTCCTAGGCAACACAGTCAGGCCGCACTCGATGTAGGCCTATAGCCGACCCACATAGACAGAGTCCTGAGTTATTGTGGATATGGGGGCAATGCTGCAGCAGGAAAATTTAGTTTAAAATGGTCGACAAAAATTGCGGGAGACTTTTCCCCGCCATAGCACGGTTGACCAGCTAGTGCAGAGTGCCTCTGTGTATCCTTGAGCCTGACTGTTCCTGACATATTTATATTTTCCTCGAAAACCACATCATAATTGCCTCCTTTGCACACTTGCACTCCAAATTTATGATCTTATTGCTAACTTAAATTCACAATTCTAATAGAAAGACGGATTGCTGCTTACATACCAATTGTGAGGATCATGTGCATTGTGCAAAACAAGCACTAGATTAGAGGCTTGCAATAAACTAAAATGATTTGTTAGTTTCTAAAGGTTGATGTTAGTTGGTGTTAGTTCCTAAAGGAACGAAGCACTTGTTAAGAAAACTGAAGTGATTAGGCCCATCAAACACTAGTGCATCTGCCATGTCAATGATACATCTCACATTTTTCTAAATAATAAATACTTAAACCAGATCTTCCACGCACCAACCTAACATATTTATCATTTAATTTGCAGCTCCGAGGGACCAAAGACCTGTCCCCCCCCCCCCCGCCCCCCGTAGACTCTCTCCACTCGACTTGACAAGATAATCCATTCGCTGTTAATCAGATTAAGCGCTTCTCCACTGATTTATGCCCGCAGAGGGGTCGCCTGCAAGAAATATTCGTCTTGCCAGGCAATGGGGCACACGGGGCACACGCGCACACGTATGCCCGCGGGAGAGGGGAGCGGGACATGAATGCTGCTGCAAGCGTGTAACGATCGAACACTGACCCGCTGTCAACAAAATGTTGAGTGATGATTTTTACTTGCTACTGAGAGCTCTTTCTGCTGAAAAAATAGGCTGGCTAATTTCTGGAGGCTTAGCTCGCAGGAATCCCAGTAGCGGGTACTTCATTTTTAGCCTATTAGGTTTAACGACAGAAGTTAACTTGTAAGTTTCAGTATTATTATCGCTATATTAGCTAGCTGACACTGACTTATTCTGGAATAATATTCCTTTTTTCATGGTACAGAAAATTGTTGGCAAAAAAATCTTCTCTCAAAACAAAATTCACGGGTTCTGGTTCTAACTCCGAAGCCTACATCTGCTAATCTATGTTACCTTCCAAATTAATCACCGAAGTCTCCAGCCCATCAAAATCACACGAAAAAAAACAAAAATTCTCTGGTGAACTGCAAGGGTGCAATGCGAATGTAACCTGAAGCGGTGCCTGTACAAGCGAGTGGTGCTGCAGCTGCTGCTGCTGCTGCAGCTGCTGCTGCTGCAGCTGCTGCAGCTGCTGCTGCTGCTGCTGCTGCTGCTGCTGCTGCTGCTGCAGGTGTAAGTGAGAGTGCAAGGGTGACGCGACGGCCGCCGCTGCATTGATACTCAGCATGTTTGCGTACTGAGCGGCAGACACGAGCTGGTGCGCCCCCGAGCCTTGCGTCCACGCGTCGATAGGACTCGCCGTAGTGAAGCCCGTCGGGTAGTAGGCTGCCGTTAGATCTTCTGTACAATAGTCATTGGGCCAGTCAGCACGAAAAATATTTAATCATAATTATTGTCAGCGATAAATATTCAAAGACCTCAGGTTAAATTTAGCCTTTGACAAAAGTTTCAACTAAAAAAGCAATCAAAGATTTACATTAAGCACAGAAGCGGCTCTAGAAGTCTTTGGTGGGGGGGGGGGTGACTGCCTTATTACACTTATTTGAGTTTAATTCTGCATACTTTTCTTACTTCTGCATTAACATAACTTTACTTGACATGCTGGTGGGGGGGTTGCATACCCTCTAATCGATATCGTAGACCCGCCCCTGATTGAGGAGAGCAACAGTACGCAAAGACACCAAAATCACACGGAACACTAGGTATTTGACGACAGGCTAATTTTCAGATTCAAATCTAACATTAAGTGGTGCTACGGATAGCATACAACCCAGAACCAATGGCTCCTAAGAAATATTGTAGTGCCTTAGCCAATCATGTTTTCAAGAAGATTCTAACTATCAATCCACTGTAATATTGAAAGTTGTCTGAGTTAACAAGTAAACTGTGCAAAGTACGCACGACCAGCGAGCGAGTTGGTTAGGGCCGGATGGTGAGCAAGAACTAGCTGTTGGTATTGCGCAGTCGGCAACGGCGGCTTCGGCTTGGCGATCTTTGTGTTGCTTTTTGCAAACTCAAGCCGCAACAGCTGGGGCAGATCTGGGTCAAAGCGCACGCCCTGCACCAATCACAGGAATGTAGATCAAGTCATGACATACATTTCAATAGTGCAACTACATCATCTGGTTAAATCTGACGGTAAACTGACCATTGTGGTCAGTAAACTGATCGCGGGAATATAGGCTGCACAAAATAATTTTGCACTCAGATCAGAATCAGATACACGTACTCTTTACATCTATGCTACACTTAGATGGTACATGTCACGTATACTACACAGATATCTCTACATGTAAGCTTACGCTACGCACCAAAAATATGTAGTACAAACTGAGATGCAAAAAAATCATTAACGAAATCGTACACGTGAAACTTAAGTTGCGCATTCTATGGTGGGGTGAGGAATGGTTTAGCGCTCAACAACATTATCACAGTGAAATCTTGCAGAAATTATTATTCCCTTCTATGCATAAACTGTAGCATTAAGAATATTGTGTTTGAATGGATTCAATAGAGAAAACTGTAGAGACGTACTGCGGCGTAAAAGTTTAAAGATTATATTAAAGCATTAAGTGGAATAGGATGCGATTCAGGCTTGCCTAATGTCCGGTGAGAATAAAACTTCTTATAGCGCATCTGAAATGATTCGGCATTATGTGGGTTTGAAAGCAGATGCGCCGTGACTACTAATCATCATCAAGCCTACAAATGATTAATATAAATATTCACTCGGGACAATTTTCAAAATATATCGCATAATCTGCAATATCTGCATGATGAGAGGGAGTTGTGAAAGGAGGTGGAGTCTAACCAACGCTAAAACAGAATTGAAACATGGGAGACAAAAAATGAAAAGGAGAATGTAGCCAGAATAATTGAGTCGACTGAGGAAGTATTGATTGTCTACTCCCCCCTCCACCGCTCACACACAACTTCCACCCCCCCCCCCCCCCGGCGTTGTCAGGTGAGCGGACTCCATGCCGCAGCTATGCATTCTCTCCAAGCGGCAACAAACCATCAACGCCACCTTTCATAGCCAGCCAACCGCTGATAAATTCCACCCATAGCCGCCTAACCGCTGGAGCCCACACCACCAAGGCCATTATTTTGTTATTTTCCTGTCATTCAGAATTACATAATATAAACTTAAAGCGAACTATGGGAACTACGTTTAAATTCAATATTTTATATTCAATATTTAAGAGAAATGTTACAATTTTATATCGACCAAAGAAGCAAGGTATCATACTCGAATTTTTATTATTATATAATCTAGAAATTTTTGGATCAGACGCCAAATATTGTAAAACTGTAAAATGCTTAGAGGTCTGTTACTCAAAATTCAAAATAACTTAAATCAATCTCAGACATAAGACGTTGTTAAGATAATTGTAGGAAAAGCTTATTGTTTATTATTTGAAACTCCATACCATCAAACAAAAAGCAAAACGATAACGTCATGGTGGTTTGCTTACAACGGTTTTCTCAGTTTATAAGTTTTAAAAAATAAATCTTTCCTAAGTAAGAAAAACAAAAATACTATCCATTTGTGGAACATCACGATGTCATAATTTGGGTTGCACGTGATGGTGTAGAGTTTTAAATACGATATCCGAGAACGAGGCCGTATGAAAATTTGATACTGAGTACCTGTAGGTCGAGTCTAGCGCTCTCGGCAGCCTCTCGCGACGTGAACGTAACGAACCCCACTGGCTGCAACAGCAATACGTCACCAGTGACGTCACAGCACACGAGACCAATCAAAACTATCTCCTTTGTCACATAGTCCTACATGAGATTTCTAGCTTCTTCTACAAAAATATCAATATTTGACTCGCATCCACCAATCTATGAAGATGCAGTGAAACCCGTCAGTGTTTGAGACAGTGATTATTATACGATAGGAAATCGGGTACAGAAAAGTACATAAAGCTTGCAAAAAAGAAGTTCTGACACAATTTGTTTGTCAATGTTTATTATTCTCATAGTCAAAGAGTTTAGATTTTTTAATCCAAACTGATGCTTGATTTGTCCTTCAAACTCGATGATAGCTTCTTCACTAACCGAAGTCGTTTTGCCGTTCTTGCCTCCAACTTTGAGCTGTGATGTTTCGTAACCCTAACAACAGACGCAGCACTCAAAACAATGTCAATTGATTCCATAATTTTAACAAAAATGAATCCAATCATATCGTTAAAACGTCAGCAGACTCTAAATGCTAAGCACGGAATGTATGTATACATATGCATGTAATACATACGACACTTAAAACGCGCCAAAATATGTCATGCAAACGGAGATGACAGAAACATCATTTGCTCGAATCGTATATGATAGTGCGAGAAAAAATGAAACTCATCCAAGTTAGTCAAAAACTCAAAATTCTCTCACATTTTGGTTTGATTCTTTCAATAGAAGCGACCGTCGGTCACTCCACAATTTTTCAAGGACGGTTTAGTAATCCATTGCCTGCATTGCTGACGACGAAGCATTACTAAAGGCTACTGGCGCCAATAACTGTCTGTCGATCCGACTCAAAGCAAGCATCCGGTAGCGTCGACACGAGGACCAGCAACACCAGCGTGGCGTCTCGCTCACCGGCCCAGAGTCGCCCTGCGGGCCCCGGGGAACCTGGAGGCATCCCTCCCCCCCTCCATTTCCTCTACCCCCCTAAGTATCCTCCCTATCTACCTTCTCTCTTTCCCCCTCTGCCTCCTCGCTCCCTCCTAAGCATCCTCCTTCCAACCTTCCTCTGCCCAGTTCCTCTCCCCCCGTTACATCCTCCGTCACTCCCTCTATAGCCTCGGTCGCTAGGAAATCGATTGGAAAGGAAAGCCGTGAGGGGGGAGGGGTGGGAGGGGGGGTTGAAGGAAAAAGTGAGCGCGTAGTGAGGCGTACAATTAAGGCCCGTTACATGAATGTTTCAGCGAGGAGGCTCAGCGGCTGTTCGACGCCAATCGCCTGTAGCTTCCCTGAGTGGCGGTGTCCAGGGGTTTGTAACCCTCCTCCGATATGGGCTACGCCTCAACCCTCTTTCTGCCCACATAATGGCTTATGAGTGTAGGTCTAAGTATAACGCTGCCGTTAAACGCTAACGGTGAATATCTGCAGTTTGTAAACTCATTTTTAAAGGTTTAACGAGAAGACAAAGTAATACATGGTCATGCAGTAAATAAATATGGCATGATTACCCGTTATTAGATTTTGATCTAATAGCTGGAAGATTTATCCTAACGTTAATGCTAATGGGAAGGTTCATATTTTCTAATTAACGGAAAGAATACATCTTGCATAAGTGAATAGCAGGTATATACTAATATAATGCACGAGACAGACCTTGAAGCACTGGAAGAGCAGATAGAGTTCTCGCGGCTTCGCGTCCATCGGAAGGCCACTTACAAACAACGTTCGCACCTGAAACACAATAACACAGCAATCAGCAAAATTGAAAATACAAAATTATTGCGGTTTTTGCGTCCGTTTTATAGTACAACGGCAGCAGAAAACCATATCAGGGATACAAATATTTTTCATTTTGTCGACCATCATCAGAGAGCGCTCTACATGACTAGATTCAAGAAGTACCTGTAGGCATATCAACCACGCAGTGATAATTATAAGCAATCCGACATGTACTGCACTGACCTGCCCCATATTTAAAATAAATGTATAACAGCGCGAATAATTTATAGCACAGCACGGATGGCAGGAAGTTGGCGTCTTTGGACCTTGATGAGAAAGTTGATGAGGGGGGGTATTGGGAAGGGGGGGGATACTGAGGGGAGGGAGGCGCACATTGATGAACTGAATCGTTCCACGAGCAGGCAACGAACGTTAATTAAATAGGGAGAGCGATTCAGTCAACAACTGAACATCGAGTCAGTATTGTTTCAAACACGAGAAGCGTCGTTCGTCAGCCTCTCGGGACCATGCGCAGCGGGGGGTGGCGGAGTAGGGGAGGAGGGGT